>JAQQST010001560.1:0-12301 GCA_028646485.1 Cryptoprocta ferox | reverse complement strand
TTCTTTCCCCCACTTGCAAATCCAAGTTTTATCCCTTCAGTCCTTCTCAGTTTAATCCATACGGGCGTGCTCGGATTACAGAGCTCCCTGCTCTTCCGCCATCTTGTCCTCCTCCTGGCCCCTGTAGCAATAAGCATATATCTTATTGTGGGTGCAAAGATGCTTCCTGTTAATTTCCTTTTGGAGGGGCGTGGTTCTAGAGGTTAGATGACAGTTAGAAAATCGAATTTAGCAAAATTAAGTAAAAAATTTAAGTAAAATTAAGCAAAATTAAGCCACCTGGGTGGCTCAGTTGGTTAAGCATCAGTACATCTTTTTTAGAGTGGGCCTTGGACCACTTGTGTCAAAATTCCTTAGTATGCTTTTTACATATGCACATCCTTGGGTCTCATCTCTCAGCCAGTGAATTAGAATCTAGGGCATTTTAATGCACACAGCAGAGAATTTTGATTCACAGTAAAATGTAAGTACCGCTGTTGCTTCTCACACGCTTGTACTAAATTGCGTCCATCACCAACACCCGTTAGCAGCCATGAGTGGTGCTCTACTCTCTGGGGATATGGGGGCAACATCCTAAGCCTCCATGGTAGGAAATGTCTTTGAACTGTAGTATTTTCTCACTAAAGTTCATGAAAATTAGTCTTCTCTACTATAGTATATTTGACCCAATGAACACAAATATATCCCTCTAGACTTTGATAAACTGACAATCATATGCTATGAAAAGCAGGCAGCTTTGTGCATCCCTTACTGTGCCATTCTTACAGTCCCTCTACGTCTTGGCTTTGATGCTGAACCTCTCTGGTGGTGTGAGGGGAAGGGTGGGGAAAGGCGCTCATCATGCTCTTTTCTAGAGAAATCCTGATGTATGCATGCCAAAAGTATTTGGTATTTACAACCCGCTGCGAAGCATTTTTCAGACTCCCAGTTGAAGAAGTCTTCATCTAAAGCTTAGGCAAAATAGATAGATTCATTCATTTCTGTACAATAAAAGTGATAATAACAAACTTTTTTCTGAACACTGGCTTCAACTGGCTAGGCACTGGGCTAAACTTACCTGCCTTATCTCATGTCACTCTTGAACATCCCTGAGGATGAAGGAGTGTTATTATCTTCCTTCCTCAGCTGAGAAAGATAGATTTTGGAAACGTTATGTAGCTCGTCCCAGTTCAAGAACTTTAGGCCTCATTCCCAGGCCAAATGCTTATTTTTCTTGGACTTCCCAGAATTCCCCTTGTTGAGGATCAAGATAAAATCACCTGACCTCTTGTTAAACTATGAAAATCACCTGAATCATCCCCCTGGCAGGAGAGGACTCTAGAGAAATAGTGAGACTCTTTGGCTTGGCCCTTGGACATCCTATTGCTTTGTCTCACCTGTACATTACTTACCTGTGCATTTTCCTCACGTTATTTACCCATTTGTTGTTTTGACACAAACCTGAGCATCCGGTGGAGGAAAAACCGGTATATACTATGTTGGTGGTGATAAAACGATGAGGAAAATTAGGCAAAATGAAGAAATAGAGTGGTGAGTTTGGAACTGCTTTAAATAAAGTAGTTAGGGAAGGTTTTTCTGATAGAGATACGTTTGAGCAGAAACCTGAAGAAGTAAGAAGGGAACCATGAGGATAACCAGGGGACAAGATTTCCAGCCAGAGGAATGAGTAAGTGCAAAAGAGGGGCAAAGAAGTCAGGGTGGGCAAGAGATATAGCAGATGGGACCTGAGAAAATGGGGAAGGTGGTAGGTAGGTCACATAGCAGCCTATGTAGATCACAGCACAGATTCTAGATTTCATTCTGTATTGGGAAGCCATTGGAGGGCAGAAGAAGGTCAGAGTCATGATAGTGCTATCCCTTGACAGGAAACACTGAGACTGCAGCATGGAGAATGAACTACAAATGAAAACAGGAAAACCAGTAAGAATGAGTGCTTAAACTTTTTGTGGCCCTTTGACTCTCACCCCTTCTCAGAAAAATGTTTTCAAATATTTGTAAAATACATAGAATTACAAAGAAAGCAGCTCTACAAATAAAGTTAGCAATTAAAGGAAAGAAAACTGCCACTGAGAAATATATATGTAACATAAAAATTCCTATGACCTTCATTTGTAACAAATCACAGATTCCAGCATAGCACTGTGGTTTGCTACACACAGACATAATTGAAGGAAGTGATCAGTTTCAATTAGAGGTTAGTGAAAATGATATATTTTTTCCATTCTAGTTCAAGGACATCCTCCTCCCCAAACTCTGTGCATGGATTCAAGTTAAGAATTGATGATTTAAAATGCTATTGCATTATTCCAGATGATGATGGCTTAGATTATGGTAAACTTGATGGGATTTGAGGGGGTGAGGCAGTGACAGAAACCTGAGTCATTCTAATGCACAGTGGCTATTTTTTTTTTTTTTTTTTTTTTAGATAAAACAACCAGGCCATGGCCTGTCTGTGCAAATCTTTTTCATTCTTATTATTTATTGAGCATCTGTGGCTTTAAGGGCATGAAGTGGGCACTTTACTTAATGAGGTAAGTGAAATTTTATACAAACACACATACACAGGGTGGTCTAGTGAGCTAATTGTGCACTGAAGTCACATCTGATTCTTCTCCCATTATCTCCACAGTGCCTACAACTGTAGTGACATTGATCTGAAGTAGATTTTAGACCTTTCACAACTGTGTTTGCTCTTCCCATTGCGTGGGAGGAGTGGAGTGTATTCTCAGTGGATACCAGTGCATAAACAACCTAGCAAAGGTTAATTACATTTTGTCCAAGCCAGGTTCAGCAGCAAAGAGGGCTGTAATAGTGCTGCAGTTGATTAGTGATGTCTGTCATGCCCATGAGCACCGCATCCTAATGATGAGGAGTTCAAGGTGCTGGGAAATGCTGCCTTGAGAGAATTTAGGGGGTTGGTCTAATTGTGACAGGGGACAGTGACCCCCGTAAATGTGGAGTGAGTTTGCCCAGTCCTTTATTTGATTATTCACCCTATCTTAAATCTAATGTAAAAACATATTGTAATGTGCTCCTTGATAATAAACCACCTTGGTTTTATTTTGAGATAAAAATGTATGCTTATTCCAACTCCCCTACCTGAAAACTTTGTGTGCCTGAGGATTTAAATGTGACTGAGAAGAAGGCAATTTTCTTTGCTGTCTACTGAGCCATTGGTGATTTTCTTTATAAAATGTCAATGTCTCCACCAAGTTTCCACTTGCTACAATTTAAAATGGGCTAGTGATCCACAGTCAGGGAGAAAAAAAGGCCAAGATCTATTGGAAAGGCTGACAGAGCCTTAACAATATCATTGCTACCAGACGTCAGTACTGTAGTTTATATATAATTCATCGATCACATGGCTTTGAATAGTTCCATCAAACTCAAGTAGAAGGGGTGGTAAATTATTCTTCAACACAATCATTTGTTTTCATCCATGAAAAGTAGTATGCATTAGTACCATGGCAAATAAGAATTGAAAGTCTAGCCAGGAAATCTGTTAGAAGAGTTTTGCAGATCAAAATCTGTGCCATGCTTTATGAAATTGCCTCTCTTAGTGCTACCCCTGCATGGAGCCACTGTCCTAGTTAATTAATGAATTTGTGGGTTTGGCAGTCAACTCAGAAGTGGTTCTGAAATTCTCTATCAGTCTCCATGAAATGTTTTCACAAAAACCTAGCAAAAACATAGTCGAACCAGAATATATAGAAAGTCAACTGTTAACTATATGAGGAGTTCTATTATCATACTTGGTTTGGTGTGTGAATCTGTTTTCTCATCTGGCCACTAAAGAAATAAAAATATAATTGTAGGTAGGTAGGTAGGTAGGTAGATAGATAATGGATAGAGAAGTGATAAAGAAATCTGGGAGGGAGAAAATATTCTATATAGACTATAAAAACTAGCACTAAAGAAGCAGCATGCGAAATATCTCAAAATTTCATTTTAGTGATTCTATTGGTCTCACTTTCTACACAAGCAAGATGAGTAAAGTTAGAGCAAAATCCTAGAAAATCAGATGAGCAAAATGATTTCCTCCCAGTCGTACCCAAACATCCACACAGGCAGACACTAAATCAATGAAAGCACTTTATATTGGCATCACTGAAGGGTGCCAATTTAGCATGATGGGCAGGAATTAAAAGAAGCTGAAAAGTAACTGGAACTACAGAGACACTACTTTCTCTCCTAAGTGTTTGCCCTTATATGACTGTATTACAATTTGAAGTCCATTTTCTTTGAGCCAAAACCAGTATGAGCATTGAGTCTTTTAATTCCTAGAATCCTAATCATGTTGGAGGCAGCACCATATTGTATCTGGACCATCAGATTTAAATGAAAAAGATCCAAGCCACAATCTGGCTTAGCTATTGTGTAATTTCAAATGAGAGTCACTCTCCTGTCCTGAAAATGAAGTGAGTGGAATAGAGAATTTGCTGGATGAGTTTAGACACAAGGGGATAAGCAGGGTTTAGGAGCAAAAGTTTTGGCAGTTAGGCCAAACCTCCCACTCAAATACATTTGCCTATGAAGTTTCTTAACTTCTTCATTCTCAGTTTTCTTATCTGGAAAATGGGCTTAATAATGTCCACTTCCAAAGGAGATTGTTTAGATGAATCACCCTGAAACATACAGTCAATACATAATAGTGGGTTTCCCTGGGTTGTTTTGTCACAATGACTGGGGTTTAAATTTTTTTAAGCCAAAAGTTGTGGGAGAGAAATAAAGGAGAAGACAAGTCGAATGAAAAAGAGGCTGTGCAGTGGTGACTCCCAGTCATGCCACATGGTAGCCCATGTAGTGGTCCACATGACCTCAGGCCGTGTTGGGAGATCACAGAATAACGTTAAACCATAGCACTTTTGTGATGTTACTCTTAGGTTTTTAGTAGCAGAGTGAAGGCGGGGAAAGCAGGAATGAAACAGCAAACAATAGCATCTTTTTTTATTTTTTTTAATGTTTATTTATTTTTTGAGAGAGAGAGGACAGAGAGCATGAATGGGGGAAGGGCAGAGAGAGAAGAAGACACAGAATCCCAAGTAGGCTTCAGGCTCTGAGCTGTCAGCACAGAGCCTGATGCAGGGCTCGAATTCATGAACCATGAGATCATGACCTGAGCCGAAGTCGAACGCTTAACCGACTGAGCCACCCAGGCGCACCTCATCTCGTTTGATAAAAATAGAGAGTGGTATAAAAGCTTTTCATTTATTAAACTTTTTAAAAATAAAACTTATTCATCAAGAACATGTCTACTCTCCATTTCCTTTCTGAATTCTGTATTCATGTGTCTGAGGTCTTGACACATTATGAGGTGACAGAAATATCCACAAATTCTACTGAAACACAAATGTGCTATGTGTGGGCTTCCGAGACCTGTCCCCAAAGGCACTCATTCCTATTTCTTGACTTTAGAAGACAACGGGAAGGTCCTGGATGAGGAAATAAACCCCTGAAGAGAAAGGGACAGGCCAGGTTTTCTAAAAGCAGATTATCAAATTTGAAATTGGCTTCTTGGGCCCCTGTGTTCTGGAATACTACAGTCTGTGCCTTGAATTAGGGGTCTGTTACCTGTTCCTGAGGTGCTTGTGTTTTCAAGAGAGCTCTAGGTAGAAAATGAAATAGAAGTGAAACATGAATGCAGGATTTTCTCGAAATGTGTTGCTTTGAAGAAAAGTAGTTTTGTTGCTTGGGCCTGTGACGAATTTACTTCGGTATACAGAGTAAGGTTTACTTTTATACTGTGACAGATCTATCTGTCTGGTTTTTATGTAATCTTAAATAATGTACATGCCTGAATAGAAGGCAAGCTATTTTCTTCAAACTTCATTGTTCAGAAAATAGGGACTCATCTTACACACAAGTCTTTACAAAGTTTCTCACTTTATTTTTTTAATTTTTTTAATGTTTTATTTATTTTTGAGAGAGAGAGAGAGAGCGTGAGCAGGGGAGGACCAGAGAGAGAGGGAGACACAGAATCTGAAGACAGGCTCCAGGCTCTGAGCTAGATGTCAGCACAGAGCTTGATGCGGGGCTTGAACCCACGAACCATGAGATCATGACCTGAGCCTTAGTCAGACACTCAACCGACTGAGCCACCCAGGTGCCCCTCAATTACTTTATTTTCAACAACTAAGTAGGATTTGGAAAATTCTACCTAGCCTGAAAGACCCTCATTCCACTCTAGTTTAAGATACTTACAGAGACCCCTCTACAGAACTTATTTTTTACATTTAGTGTTTGCTTGTCTTTATGCACAGATTCAATATTTCTGGAGATAGAATCCTCACAATTGCAGGCCTTCATCATCATAATTGTGCCTTTGAAAAATCTCTTTAAAATAAAATAGGTAGTGGCATTGGGGAGATCACTGCTATAATCATTGTAGAGTGATTGGATCAGTCTTCTTATGTTATGCCAAGAATACTTGTAGCCAGGGATAAAATGCCAACAATTAGCAAAATGACTGGATTCACAATGGGCTGATTATTTAAAACTCATAGGTGATCTTCTCAAGAACATGGTTAGGTAACCCAACATGGTTCTAGTGATGACAAAAACTTCTAGTCAGAGATACACACCTCCAACTGTTGATGCCTCCATGCTTTGCTCAGCTGCACAGAGCTGCCCCATCTAAGAGTACATCCTTCTGAGGGAAGCCCGCATTCAGTGACAGGTGAAGAGGGAGCATAAAGGCCTGACCCAACCAGGCACAGCTCTAATGGGTCATATGCTTTCCAGAACTCTCCAGGGAGTAAGTCAACACTTTGTTTGGTCTGCCTCACAACAAAACTTCTTTCTTTACTCAATCTTGCTTCTCACCCCCTCTCTCCCTTCCCATCCACAGATGCTGATCCCTACTATATCCCTGCTCACCAAACTCCACCTCAACATTTATTTCCAGAGAACCCAACCTGCATACGCATGTTTGAGGGCAGAGAGGGAAGAAAATTAGGAGTTCTGTTTTAAACAGGTTGTGTGCCAGTTATCTATTAGACAGCTCAAGGGAGATGTCGAGGAAGCAATTCTATGTATGAGCCTAGAGCTCAGAGAAAAGGTCAGGGATTGAGATGCAAACTTGCCAGACAACCACTCATAGATATAGATGGTATTTAAAGACATGGGACTGAATGAGATCTCTTGCTGAGCAAGTATAGATGGAGAAGAGATCAAAGGACTGAGTCCCACCATTTAGAGGTCGGAGAAGAAGAGAATCCAACCAAGAAGATTGAAAAGAAGCAGCCAGTGAAATAGAAGAAATAACAGGTGAGTTTGGTACTTTAGAAACCCAGCAAAGAAAGAGGTTCGAAGAAATGATTAGTCATGTCAATAGGCTGAGAGGTTGAGTAAGATGAGGACAGAGAGATAACGGTTAGACTTGGCAACACAGAGTCATTGCCGATTTAACAAGAATGATTCAGTGGAGTGGTCCAAATAAAAAGCCTGATTGGTGTGTTTTCAAGACAGATTGGATGTAAAGAGTGGAAAAGAGGAGTATGAAGAATTCTTCAGTGAGAAGGGAAGGGAAGAAATGGAGTTGTGGCTAGAGGGAGAAATAGGGTTGGGGGAAATCATGTTAAGGAGGGAAATTATTTCGGTATGATTACAAACTTATTGATATGATCCTGTAGAGAAAGAACAAATAATAACATGAAAGGGAAAGAAGAAGACTGCAGGATAAGGTCCCAGAGTGGGTGAGTAGAAATGGCATCCAGTGCATGGTGGCAGGACCAGAAGGAACAGATGATGCCATGTATCAGAAGCAAAAGAAAAGAAATGGGTACAGATGCAGGTGGGTGGTAGATTTGGTGATGGAAACATGAGAAAAATGTTTTCTGGTTGCTCCTGTATTCTCAATGAAATAAGAAGGAAGTCATTGTCTGAGTGGGAAACATAGCTTGACTTTCTAACACTAGTAGCACAATCTTCTCCTCCTTTGTAGTCATCCTCTACCTGACCGCCCTCCTCAATATGTGCATTTTGAAATTTGAAATGTGACTGACCACTTCTCACTTTCCTTCTATTTGCCAATAGCCACACACCCCTTGTTCTATGTCAGAGTCTCCCTGATTCCTTTTGTGTTGTTCATTTTTTTTTAATGAGCTCACTCTCTTAGCAACATGGCATGACTCACAACCATGCCACTTCTTCACACCCGAGTCCACCTCCCTTCAATTTTTATGGCCCATTGATTTAGCTCCTTCTTTCATTTGCTGGGGTGGGTTTCTTCTTTTGCTTTTGTCAGGCTGTATTTGTCACTAATCAAGGTACGCCTTTCTGTGCGTACCTTCCCAGATCCTGTGGAAGATAAAAAAGAAGTTCCTTCCAAATGGGAACATTTAGATATAAAAATAATTTGTTCAGATCTTTGAAAATGTCTAAGCCACTGGAGACCATGGGTATTCACTCCAGTTAATTTCTCAGAGATTCTAAACTGCCTGAATCCTGAGATAATCTCAGTACTAGAACAGGTCCACAGTCATTAACCACTGAGCATTCATCCTATGAATGTCTGTACAAAAAACACAAAACAAAACAAGCATCCCACTGTCTCCAGGGGAGACCGCGGAGATCCCCAGTGCTCCTCACATACCAGAGAGAGCCCAGGCTCCAGACTTAGACTTCCAGGCTTTGCATCTTGGCTCCACCCCCCTACCAGTTACGTGGGTCATCCTACCATTCTGTGCCTCTATTCCACCATCTCCAAAATGAGGAGACAACATATTCAACCTCATAGAGTTGTTGTGTCAGCCAAGTACATCAGTATGCCTAACATTTCTGATACATCTTATGGGCAGATTTTAGTCAATAGGAGCTGCTGATTTTATGCCAAAGGACTGAGAAATGTTATTGAGATTAAATCTCTAGCTTTGTTTAACTTTCTTCTTGTTACATTTTTTGGCCATAAAAACCTTTTTTTTTACTTTTTTTCCACAGAATTCACTACTGGCCTATGTATTCATTTGCTAAAGCTGTGGTAGCAAAGTAACACAAGCTGGATATCAAAAAACTCAGAAATTTATTTTCCCATAGTTCTGGAAGTTAGAAGACCAAAATCTATGGGACAGCAGGGCTATCCTCTCGGAGGGCATTGGAGAATTAGAGACGCCTTGCCTCTTCCTGTCCTCCATGACTGCCAGAAATCCGTTGTGTGCCTTGACTGTGGCTACATAATTCATCTCTGCCTCATTCTTCACACAGCCTTCTTCCCTGTGGTTCTTTTGGTCTTCAGCTCGATCTCTCTTTCTAAGGACACCAAGTCATTGGATTTTGCACTCACCCTAATCCAGTATGACTTCATCTCAACTTGATTACATCCTCTGCAAAGACTATTTCTTATTCACAAAGCACCAGGGGTTAGGACTGGAACATATCTTTTCAAGAAACACAGTTCAACCCACAACAGTATATATGAGACAGAAGTATCATATATGTCTCAGTATATATGACACAAAACATGTCCAGTCATACTTCATTGGCCCAAATCACCTCCCACCCATAAACAGTGCTCTGACTCAATATTGTTTAATGTCTGGCTCAGTGACTGACACCTTTCGTGAACTGCCTGACTAGGTCTGAGATGAAATAAATATAGAAATAGTAAGTTTTAGATACGTCCATAGCAATTTTACATTGCCTTGTATTCAAGCCTATACTCACAGAACTTAGCTTGATTTAAAGGAAATAGGCTGGTTTGCATGTTGCATAGCTCATCTGGTGAGTCACACATGGCATGAGCTCTATATTGATCAAACCATGGACTGGGAAGTTTTAAAAATTTTGCTCACTATAAATCCATTGAGATCCACTGATATAGCTCACAGACTGTGAATTAACAAAAGTTTTTCACTTTTCCATAGAGTTACATAAACCCCATTCACCATTCCAACCCTTGGGTCCTAAACAAAAGATTGTTATTATTTCTGCCAACTTTTTGTTCTAGCTAATTCAAAAATCTCCCTTTTTCTTTTGAAGAACACAATCTAAAATAAACTTTCTGTAAAGCCTTCCAGGGGGACAGAGTCTGCTCATTGTTTGCAAATAACTTTGCAATTCTATAGACATGGGCTGCTTGTTTCACAACAAACCATATCAATTAGGAGTATTTTAAATACCTTTCATGACATAAAAGAAGTTGTTCTTCTAAAAGTGAAATATGGAGTTCATTATGTTTCTTTGTTATTTCTGCCTACTGAACACATTTGATATTGATGATACTTTGTGTTTTCCAGCACTTTCAACTTAACCTTCCAAATATTTATGCAATACAGCAAAGATATTAACTCTACCAAAAAAATTGCCTTGGAAAACTGCTTTTTACATAGAAAAAAGCCATACAATTTAAGTAATTGTGAGTTATGAATCTGAGGGGGGAAAAAGGAGCAACATTAAATTCTATTACTAGCTTGCCTCTTTAGGGATGGTTGTATACTGCAGTCAAGTTTGGATTACAATTTTTGTTTGCATTGTTGTCATTTTATTTTATTTGGCTTTTTAACAAAAATGTTTTCACTAAACATTGGTTACAAATAAATACATAGATCAAATGGTACAAAATGATGTATCATGAATGATATTACTCTTCCACTCTATACCCCTAGTCCACGAACTCTAACTCCAGAGGCAGTCTCTCTTAGGAGTTTGTTAGGTGTCCCCTTAAACAATCTCCAGGCACATATGTGTATATAAGTACAGCTATTATGTATATACATAAAATCAATACAAATGAGAGACTGTGCCCACCTTTCATTCCCTAAGGGCTGAGAGTTTGTCTTGGATATAGTTTCATACAATACAGGGGAATTCTTCTAAGATGACTACAGTGACCCCCTCCTACCATATAGTCCCTTCCCACATTGAATAGGCCTGATGTGGGCAAATAGGATAATGCAAAAGGAATGAAGTATGATTTCCATAACTAGGTCATGGAAACCATTGCGGTTTCCTCCTTGTTCCTTCTTGGGTCACTCACCCTAGAGGAAGCCAACTGCCGTATTGGGAGGGCCCTGAAGTAGCCCTACGGAGAGGGAAAGAGTGAGGCATCTTTCCAAAACAAGGTGAGTGAGTCACTTTGGAAATGGATCTTCCAGTCCAGGTAAGGCTTTCATTCAACATCTTATCTACAACCTCATGAGAGACTTTGAGTCAGAATCATCCACCTGGCCTGCTCCCAAGTTCATGATCAACAGACACTGTGAGATAATTAACACTTGTTTCTTCAAAGCCACTAAGTTTTCAGGTAATTTTAGATAACTAACACATACTATCACATGTCATTTTTGTTAGTTATTGCAAAGGCTAATGAAGAAACTACAATCCTAAAACAAAATGACTTAAATAAGTAAAAGTTTCTTATGCTTCCCATAAAATAGTTTGGATATGTGAGGCCCAGGCTGGTAGGGAAACTCTGTTCCACACACCCTTTCAGGGGTCCAGGTTCCTCCTATCTCATTGTTGTGATATCCCCTAGGGTGCTGTCATCATCTATAAGATCAAAGCTGGGTTGCTATCCTGCCTATACTCCAGCTTGTGGAAAGGAGAAAACAAGAAAAAGTAAGTTTCCTATAAAGTGAGAGCTGAATCCATCCCATTTGGGGAGCATGTAATCACATGGCTACCCCTAACTTCAAGTAAATCTGGGAAATTATTTCTCTTAGTGACCAGCCATATAGCCAATAAAAAGCAGAAAATAGACGTTAGGAGGACCACCATTCTTCTCCAGGTTTGTAGTATTCCTTTGTTTAGATGTATAGACTTTTATGTAGTTTATCACTAACTGATGGTCACCAGACATAGGGCTACTTAGGCCAGTGTAGCAGATTGTTCTGAGGGTGAACAATCAGCAGAAGAAAAGTGGACCTCACACTATAGCTGTGGGAACTCTACACAATGTGCTCAGGAAGTGCTCAGTGTGAACGCTCATGGTTCTGGACATAAGAAAGTGATGATTCATGCTTGGGCAGAGAAATGCAAACTTATACCAGGAGTGTAAAGTGAAAAAGTCAAAGCAACAAGTGGCACAATTTCTCAATAACTGTTCCTTTCACCCCAAATTTGTTAGGTGTGTAAACTCCAGAATCCGTCTATCTACGATCATGGTTCTCAAAGTGTGGCCTTCGGAAAATACCATCAGCCCCTCCTGCAAACTTAGAAATACACATTCCTAGCTAGCCAAAATGCCGAAGCGAAAGAACTCTCCTCTAAAGCAACTCCAGGAAGAAGTCACAGCCACAGAACTGCTCAAAACAGGCTTAAACAACATGACTGAACAAGAATTTAGAACAATTGTCATAAAATTAAT
>JAQQST010001559.1:0-12311 GCA_028646485.1 Cryptoprocta ferox | reverse complement strand
CTGTTCATCATGAGGAGTGAAACAGGCATAAACAAAAGTTTTCTATGGTATTCACACCAGTAACCTAAAGCATTTGTCTGTTCATTTCACACTAGAAATGAAAGAATATGGAGTGATTTGTATACTTAGAATGTAATTTACTGTTTCAAGATAAAGTGACATAGATATAGAGAAAGGTCCTTATCTTATTCATCTACACAAAGCACAGGGGAGAATTAACCTCGTTTGAAAGAATGTTATAAAGCAAGTGATGATTACTGACCAACACAGTGTGGTACGGACCATCAAAACCCTAGAGGAGAAAGCAGGAAACAACCTCCTTGACCTCAACTGCCGCAATTTCCTACTTGACACATCCCCAAAGGCAAGGGAATCAAGAACCAAAATAAACTATTGGGACCTCGTCAAGATAAAAAGCTTCTGCACTGCAAAGGAAACAATCGAAAAAACTAATAGGCAACCGACGGAATGGGAAAAGATAGTTGCAAATGACATATTGGACAAACGGCTAGTATCCAAAATCTACAAGGAACTCACCAAACTGCACACCCAAAAAACAAAAAATCTAGTGAAGAAATGGGCACTTTCAACAGTAGCCAAATCATGGAAAGAGCCTAAATGTCCATCAACTGATGAATGGATTAGGAAGATGTGGTTCATCTATACAATGGAGTACTACATGGCCATGAGAAAGAATGAAATCTGGCCATTCGTAGCCAAGTGGATGGACCTCGAGGGTGTCATGCTAAGTGAAATAAGTCAGGCGGAGAAGGACAGATACCATATGTTTGCACTCATAGGTCTAACAGGAGAAACCTAACAGAGGACCATGGGGAGGGGAAGGAGGGAAAAGAGTTAGGGAGCAGGAGGGAGACAAAGCACGAGAGACTCTTGAATACTGAAAACAAACTGAGGGCGGGAGGGGGAAAGGGGGTGATGGTCATGGTGGAGGACACTTGTGGGGAAGAGCACTGGGGTTTTATATGGAAACCAACTTGACAATAAACTATAAATTAAGAAAAAATTTGTTTTTGTTTTTTAACTGAGAGGGTAAAAAACAACAGTAATTTTCCAAGTGGCATAGACAGGTAACACAATGAAAATACCAGGCTTCTACCCTAGGGCCCTCTTGACTTTCTATTGACTTTTGCAAAAATGTCTTACACATATATTGACATAATATTTTTCTTAACTCGAAGTTAGGAGTGGGGAAGCTTCAGATACTGGGTGAAAAAAACAAAGACATATATTAAGGATATGCACTGATTATCAACTTTTCTGTAATATTTTAGAACTAGAAAATTAACTTTAGGTCATTATTTTTATAGGCAGACTATTATACCATTATCCAAACATATTCTGTAGTTCTTAGATCATCACTTACATTGTATTGTAACAGTATAAATTAGGATTTTTAGTCTTGCTTAATCTTTTTGCCTATTTTTCTTAAACATTGTATCAATTTTAATATAAGAATCCTGGTTTAAATGAGTTTCCTGGTTAGCTTTTAAAAACACCTACCAGGTAAAATTTTATTACAGTATTCCAAGATGGTTTCAAAATGTATATGAACACACTGATTAAAATTTCCTTGCCAGTTTTCAAACAAAAACAAAAACAAAAACAAAAACAAAAACAGGGAGGGGGACAAAATATAAGAGACTCTTAAATATAGAGAACAAACAGAGTTCCTGGAGGGGTTGTGGGAAGGGGGAACAGGCTAAACAGGTAGGGGCCTTAAGGAATCTACTCCTGAAATCATTGTTGCACTATATTCTAACTTGGATGTAAATAACAAAATAAATAAATTATTTAAAAAAATCACTTATTATAGGGGTATCTAGGTGGCTCAGTGTGTTGAGCATCCACCTCTTCTTGATTCTCGCTCAGGTTATGATCCCACAATTTGTGAGTTCAAACCCTGTGTTGGGCTCTGTGATGGCAGAGAGGAGCCTGCTTGGGATTCTCTCTCTCACTCTCTCTGCCCCTTCCCTGCTCCTGTGCTGGCGTCAGCATCCTCTTTCTCACTCTCCTAAAATAGAGAAAATTAAAAAAATAGAGATTATTACATACGATACAAAAGACCAGGAAATCACAAAAGAGAAAAGATAATCAACAGATGACAACACTGAGATGACACAATTTGGAATTATTTAGTGATGGTTTTTAAAAATCCAATGGGACTTATACAACTAAAAAAAATATAATAACGGAATTAAAAAACACCTTCTTGCATGGAATCAATCATGGATTACATGATAGAAGGATAAATAAACTTGAATATAGAATACAGATTACTCACTTTGAAAAAAGACTGTAAACAAACAGAAGTGGACAGGGCTTCACAGACACCAGTAAGAGTATAGCAAGAGACTGGACAACCAGAAAGAGAAAAGAAAGGGGTCAGAGATGGGGGGAAAAAAAAAAACCGACTTCCAAAAATAATGGCTGAAAATTTCCCAAATTGGGCACAAGGCATAAACATTCATATTGAAATAGCCAAACAGGATAATATTAAAGGAATTCATGCCAAGACACATCATAATCAAACTAAACTGAAGAAAACTAAAGAAAGAGAAAAATCTCAAAAGCAGCTACAGAGAAATCAGGCAAACCTCTAAGGGAAAAAGAGTTCAAGTATCACTGGGATTGTCATCTGTGTCCACAAGGCAGAGAGAAGTGACAACATTTTTCATGTGTAGAAGAAAAGAAACTACCATCACTGAATGCTACATCAGTGGTGGCATCTTTAGGATATAAGGGAGAAATGAAGACCTTCTGAGACAAATGAAAATGGGGAATAGATCTCTAGTAGATCTATCTTTAAAGAATTGCTAAAGGAATTCCTCAAATAACACTGAAGAGATAACAGAAGGAGGACTGAAACTTTCTGCAGGAAGAAAGAACAACCAAACTGAGAAAATTAGGGTAAATATATTAGGCTCTTTTTCCAAAAGAGTTTCTTATGTTTGATGTTTGTGCAACATTGTATCATTTCTATGGTCCTCAATATACATAGAAGAAAGGCTTAAGACATTTATGTTTACTAAAAAAAAGCATTTGTGTTTAAAATGCCGGGAGCGTAAGGGGTTCATGGGGGGGGCTCAGTCAGTTAAGTGCCTGATCCTTGATCTCAGCTCAGGTCTTGATCTCAGGGTCATGAGCTCAAGCCTCGCGTTCGAGTTCACACTGGCTGTGAACCCTACTTAAAAAAATAATAACGTAAAATAAAATGTGGACAGGATAAATGGACCTAAATGGAAGTAAGGTTTCCACATTTCACTTCAAGTGGTAAAATGTCAAGACCAGGGGGAAATGATAAGCTATATACGTAGATCTTAATACCTGGGGCAACCACTAATAAAATGATACAAAGACATAGTCCCCAAACAATATAGATATACCAAAATGAACTTATTTTAAAATGTTCCAAAAGTCCATATAGATAACAAGAAAAGGAAATGGGAGTGAGAAACAGGAAACACAAAACAAATAATAAAATGCCTGACACAGCTCCTATCTATCAAAAGTTACCTGAAGTGTAAGTAGTTTAAATACTTCAGTGAGAAGACTGAAATGGCAGGCTGGACACATAAAGAAGACCCAACCATATGGCGTCTAAAGGAAACTCACTTCACACTTCAAACATGGAAATGTAGGTGGGCTCAAAGTAAAAGACTGGAAAATATATATGCCAGGCAAAAGCTGATTTGGAAAACAAGTGGCTACCGTAGCTCCCTCGTTGGCTCCTCCTCTTTCCTAAACTCTGAATCCTAGAGTGTCCTAGGACCAAGTTCTCAGACCTTTTCTTCTGTATACACTAATTCCCGGGTTGAGCTCAGCGAGTAATTTTCCTGTAAATATAATCCACCTGCTGAAGAAGCCCTACTGTGTATTCCATTCTATGATCACACGCCAATTGCCAGTTCCATGTCTCCAGGTGAAATTTCATAGGGCTGTCAAATGTCCTCAGCGTATCTTTAGTACATTCATTCCTCAGGAAATAACCGAGAGTCTGAATGCTTAAGATGGAGAATTTTCCATGATTCCAGGTGTCAAATCTTTCATAAAATAAATATATCACTTATGCAGTCCACAAAAAGAGAAAATTGGGGGTTAAGCACCATCATTTTATTTATGATTAAAAGATGATTCCATAACTATTTCATTATATATTTATGTCAACACATTTAGTCCCTAAAACATTCTCTAAGGTTTTGGGGGAAATAAGATACTCTAACTAGGCACTAAGTGGTTGTGTCCACGTCCCATTTGAACATATCACTTCTCTGCCCCTAAGCAGGTCAAAAGATTTGATGCATTCATAATGTGCCCTCTGACCGGGTGGATACTTAAGCATCTCAACTAGTATAGTAGCATTTTCCACTCTGGGTGGATTCACACAGGTAATATCTGAATAGAAAAAAAAAGAGTACCATCTCTAACAGAATGATCATTTTGAGCAGCAAATCAACGAATGGCATTCCAAATATATCTCTAAGAGGATTTCAAATCAACAGTTAATCTGTCAGGAAAGACGGCTAATTTTAAGAAATTTACGTATAAGATTGAAGAAAAGTAGATAAAGCAATATATTTTATTTTATAAGATTGAAACTTCTATGAAAATGAGAGTTTTTCTGGACATATACCTAAGGGTTTAGTCAAATCACTATTTCAAATTATATATTTTCAAAACGAATTTATAAACCATAAGAAAATCTTAATAAAAAGATTATTTAACATCACAATTAGGTTTGCAATTATCCTGTTTATGAATGTTAATTTTAGGCCCTTAGGAAAATAAACACAATAGTCACTTCCTTAGAGAATAAATGAAGAATTAACACACTTTGAAGAATACCATAGCTGATGGAAGAAGATGGTTAACTGAGGATCCAAACAGGAGATGAGTGGCAACATAACAGAAAAAAAATAAATGTATAATTGATAAAAACAGTCTTCAATGATTTTTTTTTTTTTTTTGGCAAATGCTTCAGGACATTTCAATACATAATGTATAACACACCGGTAAGTTTCAGGTGGATGTAAAATATAATAGGCTATAGCTATGTCTCCTAAACTGGAGTGTACATTGAATCCCTTGCGAATTGTTAAGACATTTTTCAGGGTCGCATCCCCAGAGTTCTTGTCGCCACAGGTCTGAGCGAGTGTGTGAATTTACATTGCATGTCTAACAACTTGGCTGAAGATGCTGATGCTGCTATTCCAGAGACCACAGTTTGAGAACTACTGGGCTTTAAGATTAACCACTGAATACAAAATTTCATCCCTTTATGTTAAAGCATACACCTTCTTTGACCTGGCCTAAAAAAACAATCTATGTCCATTTTGTAAGTGCTCTTAGAAGGAATTCTATATTATATTACTTAAGACATCTTGACAAATAGATTTAAAAATTTCATTGAAGTACCTCTGCATATTGGCTTTCCTATCCATTGGCTGTTAATACACTGTACAGTATTTGTTCCATCCAGAAGGTAACGACTTGGACATTTATAAGTCACTTTTTCTCCTGACTTATATACTGCCTTCTGCTGGCCTGTGGGTGTGGCATTACCGAAGTCGGGTAAGCTAAAACAATCCGTGTCTGAAAGAAAAAGAATATGTAATATTTCAGTAAATATTTTAAAATACATAGTGACTAATAACTATAATGTAGAATAATAGGTACCCATCAAACCCATGAATACTGTGCAAAATTTTTCTTATGACTTAAAAAATTTTTTTCTAAATATTTTATTTATTTTTGAGGGAGAAAGAGAGACAGCGTGAGCAGGGGAGGGCCAGAGAGAGAGGGAGACACAGAATCCAAAGACAGGCTCCAGGCTCTGAGCTACCTGTCAGCACAGAGCCTGACGCGGGGCTTAAACCCATGAACCGTGAGATCATGACCTGAGTCAAAGTCGGACGCTTAAACGACTCTGCCAGCCAGGAGCCCCAAAATTTTTCTTATAATTTAAACAAATAAGTTAGAAGTCTTGCTTAATTATGTTGAACAGTCTTATTTTTATCACAGTATAACATGTGGATGATGACATCATAATCCTGAAGAGATATGGATATGTGTAATGTTTGAGATCACACCTCTAATATTCACACTCTTCTTTGCCCAGACAATCCATCTACATTATGTATTTGTATTTTCACTTCTGTCAAAATATGTTACCTTTATTTGTCACGTGTCAAAAAAACTATATACTTACAAGGAGGTAACTGAGAAACTAACTGTAAATTGAATAAAGATGACATTGATAAGCAGGCATCGCTCTGATACAGGAACAGAGATGGAAAGTCTGAGGATGTGTATCACAGGAGGTCTAATGTGCACACAAAGTGACATGAAAGTGAAATAATTTGGCTCATGCTGTCACACTTTTATTATTACTACAGCTACTGATTCTCTACTACAATCCGCACCTTTCCAGACATACCTTGTTAAATCCTAGATTTACTGCCTCGTTTCCTATTTGTACTATTTATGCTCCGAATGACGGATACTTATCAACCTTAGAGTAAAATTAAATACACTATACTTTTGCATTCTGGTGGATGGGACCATTTTCCTCCTAAACATTTTATAGATGCAGGTCCATTGATCACAAAACCTTCAGTGCATTTGTACGTTACTACTTCTCCATATTGGTAACTGTCTGATACGGGAGATGGAATACCATGTGGAATCAAAGGCGGTGGCGCACAAGAAAGTCCTAAAAAAAGAAAGAGAGAAAGAAAGAATGACTCCATGTTTTACTAGATCTGAAATTTTCTTTATGTACTAGTTATCATATTTGGCAGTCTTATTTGAAAAAAATGATAACGCAGAGTCGGCACTCATATCACAGAGAAGGTGCACAAATCCTCCCTAAAACATCATTCTGATGTGTATCCAGCTGGCAACCTGAGCAGCAACTTGAAACTAAACATGTCAATACATTATTGGCCATAGCATCTTCTTTCTAGATATGTTTCCTGAGGCAAGGGAACCAAAAGCAAAAATAAACTATTGGAAGTACATCGAAATAAAATGCTTCTGCATGGTGAAGGAAACAATCAACAAAACCAAAAGGCAACCTACAGAAAGGGAGAAGATATTTCCAAATGACATAGCTGATAAAAGGTTAGTGACCAACATATATAAAGACCGTATAAAAGTCAACACCCAAAAAACGTATAATCCAATTAAAAATGGACAGAAGACATGAACACGCATCTATCCAAAGAAGACATACAGACAGCCAAGAGACACATAAAGAGATGCTCAGCATCACTGATCATCAGGGAAATGCAATTCAAAACTACAATGAGCTATCACCTTATACATGTCAGGCTAAAATCAACACACAAAAAATAACAAGTGTTGGCCAGGATGTGGAGAAAGGAAAACCCTCTTTCACTGTTGGTGTGGGAATACAAACTGGTGCAGCCACCCATGAAAAAAGTATGGAGATTCCTCAAAAAGTTAAACCATAGAACTAGATCCAGCAATTGCACTACTGGATATTTACTCAAAGAATACAAAAATACGAGTTCAAAGGGATACCTGTACCTTGATGTTTATAGCAGCATTATTTACAATAGCCGAGATATGGAAACAGCCCAAGTGTCCATCGATAGATGAATGGATAAAGAAGAGGTGGTACATACATACCTTGGAATGTTACTCAGCCATAAAAAGAATGAAATCTTGTGATTTGCAAATACACGGATGGAGTTAGAGAGTACAATGTTAAATGAAATAAGTCAGAGAAAGACAACATGATTACACACACTCATATGTGGAAGTTAAGAAACAAAAGAAACGAGGAAAAGGGGGAAAAAGAGAGAGAGAGAGAAAGAGAGAGAGAGAGAGAAGCAAACCAAGAAACAGACTCTTAATTATACAGACGAATGTGGTTACTAGAAGGGAGGCGGGTGGGAGGATGGGTTTAATAGGTGATGGGGATTCAGGAGAGCACTTGTTTAAAGCACCAGGTGTTGTATGGAAGTGTTGAATCACCATAGTCTACATGTGAAACTAATATTACACTGCATATTAACTAACTGGAATTTAAACAAATAATAAAAATGAAATAATAAGAAATAAAAATTTCAATATATTTATGAAAGAGACCATCAGTGTTTCTCAAACCAATAGTGAATAATAAAAAGAAGAGCACTGAGAATTAATCATCTGAAGTACCATATATTGTAAGAACTCAGAAATGACATTATAGGGAAAACAAGAAATTTTTTTTTAAAAACTCATGGCAAAGCAAACACTACAAGTTCTATAAATGGGAAAGGAACATGAATAGGTAGGCTTAATTGCACTACACACCTAGTTTTCATTAAGTAATTGCCAGAATTCAAAGTGAGTCTGTAAGGAATCAATGAAATTAACAAAAAGAGGATAGCACATAAATATAAAAATGATTTTAGGTATTTATCTATGAATGAGTTTATATATTTAGAAACCTAAAGGATTCTTTCTCGTGACTTTGATGACAACTGATTATGTTTAATGGATTCTACCAAAAATAGAATTGTGGTTTGCACACTGTCCTCACCTACACACCGAGGTGGAGAACTCCATTTTCCTATGTGGCATGTTATCTCCTCTTTTCCAGATATCCTGAAACCATCCTCACAAGCGTAATTTAATTTGGTGCCATGTGCATAAACCTCAGGTTGCAATGTTACGTCCATTTCTTCTGAGAATGTAGATGATTTAATGGTTCCATGTTCTATCTGAGGTGGTTGAGGACATGGGTTTTCTACTGTATAGAGAACAGAGATCAAAAGGGCAAGTATGGATACAATGTTTAAATCAAAAAATGCAGTCAAATACTAGTTGAGATTTTAAAATAAGATTAATTTGAACATATTAAATTACCAAAAAACTGAAAAGCACTTAAAACTTGCAAGCTCATATGTCTCCATCAAATCTACGCTAGTATCTGCTTGTTCACTCTGCACCTTCATTCTTGTCCTGTTCATCATGAGGAGTGAAACAGGCATAAACAAAAGTTTTCTATGGTATTCACACCAGTAACCTAAAGCATTTGTCTGTTCATTTCATTCTAGAAGTAAAAGAATACTGGGTGATTTGTATACTTAGGATGTAATTTACTGTTTCAAGATAAAGTGAAATATAGAGAAAGGTCCTTATCTTATTCATCTACACAAAGCACAGGGGAATATTAACCTCATTTGAAAGAATGTTATAAAGCAAGTGATGCATTACTGACCAACACAGTGTGGTACGGACTGCCATCTTCCATCTTTGCACACGATTTCATCTTCATCCTGAATTATATAATTGTCTTGACAGACAACAGATACTTTTTCTCCATCCCGATAATTTATCGTCGTTGCCATATTCTGAGCATTGGGAATCTGCGGTGGAGGTGGGCATGATTGCATTTGTACTTCTACAAATATTAAAATTAGATTTCTTGATTAAAATCATAAGATGAAAATAAGAAGAAGAAAATTAAACAGAAAACCCAATAATAATATATCATAACTGATCAAATAATGTTATGCTTAAATATGTTATGCTCTTCAGTTTGTAGAGCACATTAATATATCACATGTGGTTCATATTCTCACAGTCTTAATGGTAATATCTTCTTTTTATTCCTTCTGTGATAATTCTTGCATAATTTATGTAAAACTTTTTAAAATTATTTTAACTATTATGATATACTAACTGAATTGTCTCCTCAGTAACACGCATTAAATAAATACTGACATTAGGATCTTTTTTACAGCTTTTACAATCCATAATCAAATGTATTGTGATTGGATTAAAATTCTTACAAGATGTGGAATGGAAAATAATTAGCCAGAGGAAGAATTACATGTAGTTAATGATCAATTATCTGATACAGGTTCTTGGCCAAGATGTGAATTAGATATGGTCACTAGTGACTCATAGTGTGTTGTTTAAAGTTCAATGCTCTCTGGAGATACTGTTTACTAGCTTCCTGACACTGTTTAGAGATATACAGACTGATGAAATACACCCTGTTTAATGGATTAGACAGCCTGACTTTAGTTCTATGACCAGCAAGGTATACAAGGTTTCTTCGCAAACTTGATTTTGAGCTCCCATAAAGCAGAGATACCTCACAGGTACCGTGGCACTTCATAATCTGAAGACAAAGCATGTCCTGTTCAACTGAGGGAAGACTCTGGATGATTATACGTGGACGCTTTGGACCTCTCAGTGATACCTTGATTTTGCTTTCTCCCGCCACGCGTTTATTTCATTAAAGACCTTATATGAGGGTACACTGGGAAGTCTTGTGAGTCCCTTCAATTATCAGATATTTTGTATTCAATTCAGAGAAATTGTTGATAGAATATGGTTCATTCATGCTGACTAATATTGTCATATTTTCTATTTCTATCTTTAGATAGATATAGGAATATTTTATATTTAACCAGAAGTTTTTTTTCTTATTACTGTTTAAATATCTTGGCATATTTTTTCAATGTATTCTCTAGGATTTTTTTTCTCCTGTATGTGCTGTTTAACCCTTTTTGTCCTAATAATCTTAATTTGTACTTCCTCTTGATACATTTTGCCAGAGGCTGGTCTGGCAACTAAATCTCCCTAAAGCAGAATCATTATTCTGCAAATCCTCTGTTGATGCTTTTTTAAAAGGTTCTTTGTAGTTTTTGCATTTTATTTTATTATTTCTAGTTTATTTTATTTTTACATTTAACAAATTACTCTGTATTTTTTTTGTAGTTCTTTGTATAACAAACATACCAAAAATGTTGCTCAAGGAGGATAAACTTATTTAGGAAAAAATATTTGGAAATTAGGCAACAAAATTCTAAAAAACTGACAGGTCAAAAGAGAAACCACAAGGACTATTAGGAAACATTTCATAGAACTCAATGAAAATGAAATGTATACAAAAATGTTGAGACTGGTACAATAGTTTTAGAAGGAAAAAAAGAAGTCAATCCTTAGAAGTAGGATGGTTTAAATCCAAGTTTTAGTTTTCTACCTTAAGAAACAGAAAGAGTAAAATTAAAATCAAAGTAATTAGAAAGAAAAAAGTTAAGCTCACAGAAGAGAGAAAATTGAGAAGGACAAATAGAAAAGAGAAAATAGAAAAAATAGTGAATGTTAATAAGGCTAAAAAATAGAGGAGAGAGGAGTAAATGGAGAAAATCAAGTGTTAAAATTGTTTATGTGGAAATGTTAATTAAACTGTAGGAAGAAATCAAGGAAGAATAATCTAGATAAAAGAGACAAATAAGTATCAAAGTTATGAACGAAAGAAGACATATCAGCGAAGAAACTATATAATTAAAAGGAAAATAGAATAGGAAGGGAATATTAGAAACAACTGTATAATACCACTCAATTTGATAACTGAGAGATTTCTTGAAAAATACAACTTCCTTTCATTGACGAAAGACAATAAGAAAATCAGAGTATTTCATTACTTATTAAAGAAATTGAATTCTTCATCAAGAAAACTTCCAGAAAGGCAAATTATATATCAGATGACTTTGCACATAAATTCTATCAATCATTTAAGGTAAAAATAATGAAATAAGTGTAATTACACAAATATGTATATTTGTCAATTTGTTTTATGAGGCCAAACTAATACTGATAACAAAACTTGGGAGAGACATTAAAAGAAAAAGCATCTATAGATTATTATCCCCTGTGAGCATAGATGCATGACTTCTTAAAACCATGTCAGCAAATCGAGTATTTGAAAATATAATAGAGTTAACTCTAGGAATGATAGATTTGGTCAATATTCAAAAAGTTACATATATAAGTCACTATATTAACAGAGTTAAGAAAGCCATATTATCCATAAAGAGCATTTAAAAACATCCAACATTGGTTGATCATAATATTTCTCACTCATGTAAATAAGAATAGAGGGAGCAGTTTCCTTAAACTGATAAAGGACATCTACAAAAATACTAAATTGACATTATAATTGTGGTACAAGGTCGAATACCCTCTCTCTGTGGTTAGGAATAGGAAAAAGATGTGTGTTCTCATCACTTCCTTTCAACAATTTAACCAGATTGATGAAACAGTCAAAATAAAAGTAGACTGGCAAAAATAAAATCTTGTGGTAGCATTGATATAATTGCTTACACAAAATTGCATCAGATCTATAAAACAATACCTAAGGTGAAAAATACAGCTTAGTAGAGTGTCAGGCTATAAAATCAATATGCACAAACCAAGTGGGAGGGCAAACGCATAAAAAGATTCCCAATTCCTCTCCTCCCACAGACACACTGAATCTATATATA
>JAQQST010001558.1:0-12311 GCA_028646485.1 Cryptoprocta ferox | reverse complement strand
AGATGGTTCTAGGTGCGTTTTCCGTCTCTCTTTCTCTTCCCCTGGTCTCTCCGGGGCACAGCGCGCTCTCCCTGTGTCGGGCTCGGGAGCTCCTTTCCCCTTTACCACCGGGACCCGCCCGTCCCCTAATTTCCCAGATCACAGTCACTCACTCAGGCATCTTTGAGGTCGTCTTCTATCCCCCACTTGCAAATCCAAGTTTTATCCCTTCAGTCCTTCTCAGTTCAATCCATACGGGCGTGCGCGGATTACAGAGCTCCCTGCTTCTCCACCATCTTGCCCGCTCCCCAGTAAAAAGGTATTTCTAATAATACATTTGGAAAAATGTTTTTTGTGAATCCTTCAGAGAATCATTCTTAAGATGATAGTGCCCTATAGCATATGCTTTTGTGTCGTTTATAGGTCTCTTGCATCCTTAAGATGTGGAGTGCGGGTAATTTGCTAACATTTTCCAGGCAAAAGAAGCTAAGAAATTTTCCTAACCATATAGTGTTCGGTGAATGAGAACCTAGGTTGTGCCTCAGCAGCTTTGCTGTACCGCCAGTCTGCCAGCCAGAGTTCGTGTTTCTAGCTGTCACATTTCAGTGAGGGAAGAAGGTGATGTTAAGGTATAATTACAGAACTTCCTCTTTATTAGTGGTTGTGTCCTACCTTCCAAATGCTTTGAGCTTGCCTTTGTGCTTCGATGTTTTTGGACTTCAGGGCGCAGTACAGTAACTTGGACTAAAAGCAAGAATAGGGAAGGTAACAGTGGCTTTCCGATGTCACAGCAGGACTGGAAGTCTGTTGTACCACGTAGTGGTAAGGACTAATTTTATGTCCATTTCTGAACTTTTCCCCCGACCAGAATGTATTTGCTGCAGTTGGAAGAGGTTTATATGTGTATAACCTTCAAATGAAGCGTGTGATTGCTTGTCAGAAGACTGCCCATGACTCCAGTGTCCTGCACATTGCCAAACTTCCAAGCAGGTACAAGTTCCCATCTGTCCTCCACCAAATGAAATAAATTCACATTTCCCAGGGCCACCATGGTAATTTCTGAAGTGGCAAAGTTATTTGGCTCCATGGTTTGACCTGTTAGATTCCTTTGGAAATGGAGAATACCCATGGCTCTCTCGAACAAAAGAGTTGGTGTCAATGTGTTAAAAAAATTTACAAGAAGTAGGGTTCAAATGAATTACATTGAATTTTATTATAAGAGAGAAATTTAAAATTTGGTATTTATTTAAAAAGACAAAAGACAGTGGGCACTATGTGCTCATTCTTTTTCTTGTATTTTCCATAAACACCTTATTTTTGCAGTTACTGATGGCCAGAAAGAATTGGTCATCATCATGTTATGAGGGGCTGCTAAGCGAGGGCTTTCCTCTCAGGGTAAGTTTGGCTTCTGAGTTTCTAGGGATGAAATTGTAGGAGGGGAATACTATTTTCTCTGCAGGATACTTTGAGAGAGCCACCCTAAGAAGAGATATAGTGAGAGGAGGGAAGGGTTCAGGATATTGTGAAAGTGTAATTAATTCATACTGTTTTCCTGAATACATTTTTAAAAATGGTATTTTTATCACATTTGAGCCAGTGGGACAGTATGACATGTACCCTTCCCAAAGAGTGCTTTTACTTTGCATTGTAAAGCCATGTGAAATAGTGATTTTTATCAACTCCTGCCAAGAGCTGAAGAGGAATAGTTGAGGGCTCAGCTGATTTCTTTCACTGCCAATTTAGCATTGGCCCTTCTTGTGCACTCTCTTTTTATCACTAATTTTTTTTTCCCCCCTGACAGGCAGTTAATCTCATGCTCAGAAGATGGCAGTGTACGCATTTGGGAGTTAAGAGAAAAACAGCAGCTTGCAGCTGAACCTGCACCAACAGGTGTGTGTCTTTTCTCCTGTGAAAGGCAGTTACGTGCAGCCACAGGAATAATAAACACTGTGCTCCACGTAGGCATTTTGCATGAAGCATATGCTAATTGGGATCTCAGATTCACATCTTAATGTTCTTTAATTTCAGTTCAAGTCAGCTAGTATTTTATTGTTTTAAGGGAGACTCTTATTTTTTGGTAATCTGAACAAATGTCCCATTGAAGTAATTATTCATTTTTTATTGTCTGTCATAATGCTTGATACACAAATGGGATTTGTATCATCAGATATCACATTAAAGTGTTCTTTCAGCCTGGAAGCATTAACATTGAACTCAATTTATGGAAAAACACACTTTGGTATTTATATCATAACATCCTGAGCTCTTGACCTGCCGGTGTTTGGTTTGAAAAACAAAATCCTGGTTCATTAGCATCCTTTGCATAGGAAATCAGACGCTAGTACCTCTGCAGTTTCTTTTAGTCATCTGAAGGTACGGTCTTGGTTTTGGACATACATGTTGCTCTTCGTCTACTCATTGTTGATGGATCTGAGTTGTGACCTTTTTTTTTTTGACACTGGCATTCAGGCCTTTTTGTCATGTTAATACAACCTTCACCAGTGGGTGAGGAGGGGCAACAAACCTGGTAGTTACGATGAGAGGAAATAACGTTTATAAAAACTATAGCTTAGTGTCTGGTACCATCCCTTTTAGCCCTTGACTAAAGTAAGTACAGAACATCTTTGCATTTAAATTTTTTTTCTGATCGTTTGAGTACAAAGTACCGTAATTTTTGAGATGACTGAAATGATTGTTTCTCTAGGTTTTTTTAACATGTGGGGATTTGGAAGAGTAAACAAACAAGCCAGCCAACCTGTTAAAAAGCAACAGGAAAATGCCACTCCGTGTTCATTGGAGCTTATTGGAGATTTGATTGGACACTCCTCATCTGTGGAGGTATTATTTTTAATAGGCATATAAAGGTTTAGGGAGTTCCTGCTTTGACATCTCACTGCCCTTCACTGAGCTGGTATCATAAAGACCTGCAATTTTTTTCTGTAGGTTTTTGCTGAATTTAAACATCCATAGGTTATAGTACATGCAACTAAGATCTCCCTTTATAGAGGTAGAACATGAGGAACCAAGAAATGTGTTACTTCTGGCCTTAAAATGGGCTTAATCACCATTTATTTATGAGATGGAGACAGCGGGCAATATGAATTATGTTGACCTCATATGTATAACAGTGAGTGCGTGGACAGTTGGGGTTATATATGAAGAGTTAAAGTCTTACAGCATTGAATTCCACCATTGCCTATAATGAAAGGAATAAGATCAGTTGAGATAAAGAGATGATTGGCACTGATAACAGTATAAGCAGAGCCCTAAGGATTGAATTTCTTAGAATTGTTTTTCCCTGTTTCATTGCCAGGGAGGAAGAAATTACTTTTCATTTGAAAATGCATTTACGCTTAGCATTCATTTCTTCTATTTTAGGCAGTATACTGGACACTGGAGTTTACAAAGAAACATAAAGCATAATCCTTACCCTCCTGGTTCTCCTACTTGAGTAGAGAGGAAGGATATAGATCTAGTAAACTGTTTAGGAAAGACCCAGATGATTGTAGACAGCAAGTACTCAGGAATTAGGAGAAAATGGTTAGTGGAAGATAGATAACAGACCTGTACCTTGAAGGTTGAGGAGGATTAACATAGATAGCCTTGTGACTAGAAATTCCCTGATGTTGGGTATCCTGTCTTGTTTATCTTTGGTTTCCTCGAACAGGTAGCCCCATTGTTTTTATTTTGTTCTGCTTTTTAACTTTGCTTATTAGGTGGTTATAGTGTAGTTGGGGAGTGAGGACAGAATGTATAGGCTAGGCTGGAGCAGTGGTTTTCTGTGAAGAGTTAAGCCTGAGAAAGTAGGACATTAGGAATGTCCTTCTATGTAAGGCTGAAGAATTTAGATTTAATTTTTAAAATACTAGGTACCCATTAAAGGCTTTTAAATGGTGGGGGAAACCTTCACAGTGGCATATTTGCTGTAATGTAGACCTGAGGAAAAATCTCAGCTCTCTTTTCGGTGCTACCTCCTGAATTTCCTCATTTCTAATATATTTTTATCCTTACTCTCTAGCCTTCAAATTCTCTCTCTTCCATCTCCTGTAGTGTTTGCTTCCATAATTGCACCTCTTACACAGCATCAGCTGAAGCTATGAAAACTCTCACCCTCTTGTTCTTTAGTTTTCTATTTCTATCCTTTATTTCACTCTTGCCTTTGAAGAGCTCTGCTCTGTTCTACATCGGTGTTCATGCTGCCTTCTCACCAACACTCCATATTTTTATTCTTAGCTTCCAGCCTTCACTATGCATGACTTTCCCTTTACTTGGGAAGTTTTATGTTTTTGAAGCTTTGACAATTTCAGTGATTACTGCTCTGTGTTTCCTTTTTCTCTGGCAAATCATAGTGTGAACTACATTTTTTAGTGCCTGATTATGTAGTCTTTGTAACTGAACTAGAATCTTCTTCATGGTAGTTCCCTCTATATGCTCGGTTCCCTAAGTAAATGCTTATGGACTGAATAAGATAAATACTGGCTTCTCTCTAAAGAATTTGGAATTCAGACATTTTACTGGTAGCCATTTGTGCATAAATAATGAGGCAAGTATAAATGATGAAGCAGTTCTGGCTGGACTTGTGACGTAAAGCCAATACTTGAAGAATTAGATTATGGTAAAATTGAGAAGATTCATTGGGAATTCATGTGTATTGCAAAAAATAGCTGTTATAGTTCTGATTATTAAAATACAAGGTATGAGTCACATAGACTATTAAACAATTTCTCATGAAAAATGAGTTTTATATTCAGATCCAAAATCTCCAAGGTACATATTTTATAAGCCAAGTTAGTCCAGTATTAGCCTCACCTCTTCTCTTTAAATTTCCTATAATCGGCAGCTTTAAATTTCTTTACAGATGTTTCTGTACTTTGAAGATCATGGACTAGTGACGTGCTCTGCTGATCATCTCATTATTTTGTGGAAAAACGGAGAAAGAGAATCTGGATTGCGCAGTTTAAAATTATTTCAAAAATTAGAGGAGAATGGTGACCTATATCTCGCGGTCTAGTTGAAGGAATTTGGAATACTTGTGCATGAACCTTGAACATCAAATATAGAGTAATACTCAAATTTGTGTCTTATTATTTATTTTTTAGTAATCTCCATATCCAGTGTGGGGCCTGAAGTCAAAACCCCGAGATCCCGAGTCGTATGCTCTACTAACCCCTGTAATGTATTACTTTTTCTTGTATATTCTGTCTGAGGTGTTTTTTTTTTGGTGGTGGGCCTGCCAACCAGCTGCTTCTCAGGTATTAGTTCATTCACCAAAGAATATACTGCAAGTTTTTTGTTTAACTTTTCACGTAGCTGTAACCTGAAACCACTTAAGAAATGGGTCTAATTTCAGAAAGTGTTCAGATCAGAGCACAAATATTGGTTGATACAGAACTAAATTATACCACAGCATCCATATAGAAAAATTTTAATTAGGCTTAAAAATTCTATACCACAAGTTGTATGAGCTTATGTTTTTAAAAGTTACAAATACCTGCCTTTGGTGTCAAAATGAGTATTGTAACTATAATGAAAACCCACTGAAGAACAGGTAGGATGTAGCACATCTTGAATTTAAACCTTGAAATCTCCAGAAAACTGTCTGAAGACTGCACAATTGTGGCATTCATGAAAATTTGGTTTTCCTAAAAATGTATCTTTTCTCCTACAAATTCCCAGGTCTTTAGAGCATACTTTGTTGGTGGTGCCAAATAATTAATTTGTTTAAGCCTTTGTTGTTTTAGTTGAGCTACTACAATTCCTACAAACTCAGATCAGTAGGAGTCTTATCAGGGTGTATCTTCCCCCCCTGTGAACTGGCCGAATAGCTGTTACCAGACCAGCACCTGCCCCTCATCTATGCTGGAGATGACTGCTGGTCAGTAAAGACTTCCCAGGCGGTAAGCCGAAAGTGCTTTGATTCATCTTACCATCGCCTCAGATAGGAAATACTTGAGAATGACTTCACTGGTGTAGTTACTTGCAGTGACCACTCAAATTTAATCATCTTCCTCACCCCACTGGCCTTAAAACAGAATACTTTTCTCCCTTTGGGTACTAAAGAATAAAAAGAAAAGTGGGTGACCCTTCCTTTTTGCTGAACCACATCCTCGATGGAATCATTATAAACTGTTGTTTTTATCAGTTTTACCTTTGACTGTTGCTTCCCCAACCATCCACAGACGGAAAAAACTCAAGTCATCTATGCCAGACCGATGCCCTAATGTTAGGAATGAGGACAAGGAAACCCAGTCAGGTAAGGCCTTGCAATTAGCCCTCCTTCCATTATCATCATGGAGTGGCTTTAAAAGCAGAAATGAAAGAGGGCTGGAATAAGAGATAAACTTAAGTAAAGCCAAGTGATATGTGATATTACTATTTTTAATTCACAATGAGAATAGCTTTATGGAAAAATATATTAATTTGCATTGTCTCGATTATAGATTAGAAAGATCTGAATAGGAAAATTAGTGCTGCGTTTTAGCCAGCACATTGTCCTGATGGCATAGTTGAGGAGTCACTCAGAGCCAGCTTTCTAATTTTTCATCCTAAAATTGGGAGTCTGAGTAGTATCCCTAAACCGGGCAGACATGCATTCTAGTCTTAACGCATATTGTTGATGACTTTTAGGTGGACTTTATTCCATTACTAGCCAGCTTTTTCTTTCGAAGTTCTACATGAGGTCTTGAGTTTCTCGGGTTGTTTTCTTGAGTTGTATAAGACCTCTTCAGCGAATTATACAAGGAATTCATAGATTTCTCAGATAGTAATTAATTCCCATGGAGTGAAGGAAACCTCCAACTCAGAAAGATGGGAGATCATAGTAGGGGCCCAGACTGGACTGCTGCTAAAACGTGGAACTACTATGTACTGTGCCGTATTGTCACATAATACAACCAAGGGCCTAGATTTCTGGGGAATTGCATTATTCCTTTCTCAGCTTGAGGCTTGTTCTTTGCCCCCAAGACTAACCAGTCCTGATTTGGACAGCACGCGACTTTTATAAAATAAAATTGGAAGTAGTGGTACTAAGGGACTTCTACCTGTATTAGATTAGCACTTTTCCAAATTAATAGGGCTCCCCTCAATCCAAAATGTTTTGGTAAACAACTGAAGTATAAAGTATACCTTCTGAAAGACTGTATTTCTAACAAATTGACTATATGGAGGAATGCCATATTTAGTTAGCAATTCAGAAGATTACACTGATAAAGAGCATAGCTGTGTTAAAGCTTTGGTACCTCGCAGTTTTAGAGGATTTAACATTATAAAGGAGTAAGCTGTAACATTCATATAGAAAATGTCAGACATCTGATAAATGTTACTTACCAAATGGAAGTGAAAGCAACGTCTGGAGGAAAACACTGTCCTTGCCTCAAGCAAGCTTCTGAAGCCTAGGCCAGTTACAATGGGATTTTGACATACTAAACCTAATGTGTCTGAAAATAAAGCGTATGATTCATGAAATAAAGGACACTTAAGTGAAATTTTGAAGTAAAAGTTTAGGCCAAAGAGATGAAATAACAACAGCTGTTAGGGATGAAAAATGGCTGTAAGAATTTAGTTACAAGTACTTCACAAAAACATTTTCATCACATTTACATAATGCAGCATTACAACACAAAGCGGGCTGCTGTCCTGACCAAGCACATTCGCTTATCATCTAACAAAAATAATTTAGATACATTTCTTTGCATGGAATTGTCATATAGGTTTTCATTTTTTGGTACAAAACATAGAAAAAAACATTGGCACATTATGTAGTGATGTCGTTTTTTTCTTCCCACGTTCTAGTTTCCAGTGTTCTGCATTCCAATTCAGTCTCTGTTTATACCTCTTAAAAATGCAGCATGGAGTACAAAGGATTTGAAAGGAAAATGAAGCTATTTTGTTTATGGAGTTTCTACTATTTACAATACATAGAGAAGGGTTGGTTGGTAAAAGAGAAAGGAAAATCTCAAGTCTGACTTTATGGAGATCACAGAAAGTTTTCAAAAGAGCTGTATAAAAATATGCACTTGTGCTTTAGAAGCTTTTAGCATACAATTAATAGCTTAAAATAGTATTTACTGTTTCCCCTTATGTCTGTTTTCTGATATATTTACACATCTAGCAGTCTTTTCTGTTTTACATCATTAAAGCAAAATGGCAAGGTCTCAAATATAGATTAAAAACATCTGAACCTTCCCCATCCCTCCCCGAATAGATTATGTATAGATGGTACACTGCCTAACATACTCCATGGACTTGTACCCAGGGAATTCAGATTGCTTTAATAAAAATTTTAAACCGCAAATGTATATAAATTTTCTTTTTTAAAAAAGCTTATCCAAGGGCTTTCAGGTTTAATGGCTTTTATATAATAACTCCCTATACTGCCTTGTGACTGCCTCTGTAAACCAGAAAAAAAGGGAAGCGCATGGCTTCCCCCCAAACAAGGTGTCAGTCCCTTCCCCACCATAAATGGCTTGCTGTTACGGTGAATTGCTTTTATAGGAAAGAGGGCTACACAGGCTGCTTCTACCACTCTACAGAAGGCACTCACCGGGCCAAGGCTGTGGTCTACCTTGGGTGTCACACCCTTGATCAAAAGAACTGCTTAGCCACAGAGGCTGTGAAGCAAACTAGTTTATCAACAATTTGGTCCTAGTTATTTTGCTCATTTTATAGTTTTTTTCCTTAGGTGTTTTTATGAATCCTTCAGACTGGTGCTCTGAAACCAAACAGTGATGTTGACTTTTATGGTAAGAGATGAGCTGAACACTAGGTAAGCTGTGTCATCCAGGGAGATGGGCTCACAGGCACCAAATTTTTGCTGCTTGTATCCTGCTAGTTAAAGTAAATGAGCTCCGTGGTTTGATGAGGACACTATCACTAAGTGTTCAAAAGAAAATATATTTTTCTTAATGCAACGTAACTTTCTAAAAATGCAGTTTGGGGACTTGAATGATTCAAAGTCAAATATTAAACACTAGCCTCTTAACCTATACCTGTCCTTTTCAGTAGAAAGGAAAGCCTCTTATTTACACACTACTGTGATTCACAGTGCCCTTCGCAGATCAAGAGGTCACCTTCTCTCTCTTGGGTTTAGCTGTCAGATGGAAGCCTCAGACTTTTGCACTTTAGGTCATCTAATGTCTTCCAGTGTTTGTAGTTATCAGCCAAATGTTGCATCAGAGCTGGCAGATGGGCAAAGGCTGCAAGGACACCAAAAGAATCACAAGTTAGATGCCAGGAACACTTATAAGGCCAGGGCTCTGTGAGACAAATGGAGGCTCAGTATTGGAAGAGCGGTACCCCAGGTCAGGCCTTAGACTATACATGAACATACAAGCATGAGAAGGGTAAGCTGTTAAACAGTAGTTTCTGAAACACAAACAGGTCCTCTTAGTTTACAAAATGTATCAAGTCTACTCTGAATCACAGATTCTTGTGGTATTCTTTTCTGGAGTTTCCTCCAATGATACGATAAAACTGCTTTAAGCTTTGGAAACCTATGCTTTCAAGAAGTGAAGACTTGTGGATCCAGTTATCATACATCCATTGAGTTTTCTGTACTCAGAGGTTTGCTGTAAGGTGCTGGGGATGCACAAAGTGTACGTGCACGTCATCATACCTGGTGACAAACAGCTGACAGCTACCTTAAAAAATTTTCTTCACATATACATTTAGGCCCAGCCCATATATGTCCTTAGAGGTTATTGTCATAAAGTAGAACAGAATACTCTGCTGGGGTGACAAAACAACAACTCTCTTACCATCCCAAGCATCAAACATGTCTGTTATGAAGTAGTCAATGAAAGAGATTTGGGATTTGGGGATGCTACAGGTATTCCGGTCAAACACTGGCATCACCACAGGCAGCCCCTGTCTCTTCTCTTCATCAGTCTGCAAGACATAAGAACACATACAGGGCTGGGGCACATGAGGAGCTGTCACAGTAGCATCTAGCTTCTCAGAACAACTCTGGAAAGGGGTTACCCTCCAATTGTATCTGTGAAGAAATAGGCTCAGCAAGCTCCGGAGGCTTATAGAAGTCAACCACCTGATGAACTGTGTGACTGAATTTAGGTCTTCTGAGTCTGAAGTCTCTTATACTGTATCACAGCCCTTCCTGAAGCATTGATCTCCGGGTTCTTAACCCCTATCCTGAGCTCGATTTCCAAAGTAGTACCAATACTAATACTCCTAACTGACATTTACACTGAGCATGCATTGGGTAAAACTGCTTGTGCCTTAGCACAAGCTAAGCAGTAAGAATTACTTAACCTTTGAGTATATATCCTTTTAAAATTCTGCGTTTTGACAAAATGGAAAGTTCACATGAAGTCCTTATACTGCATACCAAAATATAATGGTTGTCTTGAGGAAAAGCATTTATGCAACTGAGCTGACCTAGCCTTTTTTCTTTTTTCATGGAACATAGTTTTCACTTGAAACAATGACAAACTATGTTCAGATTTGTGTATTGATCATGCAGCTCTGTCAGGGAGTATGTAAATCTGAGTAATTTGCACATTTGAGTGTGTAACGTGTGTGTGTAAAGACCAAAATGTTCTAAGCTGAATATTAAGATCCACATTTTCTGATGGTGTGTTGAACAAGATGATCAGAGGCCTCATTTCTGATATCGGATTTTTCGGTCACAGTGCTTGTAAACGTCAGTACATTCCTTTTTGGGATAAAGGACACCTAAACGGGGAGCTTCCATTAAAGAACTTAGAAGTGCTTCTTTCCCGTTCCCCAATCACATACTTAGAGAATATTAGGAGTAGGGGTTTCAGGTCTTCTCTGGATCCTGGGAAGCCCATTAATGGCCTCCAGCCAGCTTTGGGCTCAGCTTGCTCGTTTCAGATTAATTGATGAGCTACCTTAAAATAGCCACTGTTCCTTAAGGAGTAATTTGGGATTTTTAATCCCTGTTTCTTGCAAGTTGAACTACCTGTCCTACTTTTCTTCAGTGCAGGGGCTCTTCCCAGCCTTGATAGCTGCAGTTAACTTACTGGGTACTTAGCTAATCATCATTCCCTCTGGCAGCACTTCTAGACATTATCAGCTATTCTTTATCCTGCCTTAGTGGTACATCCCAGCCACAGAGGTCCCCCCACCCCAACCCCCAAAATGCATTACTTGTAGCTCTTTGTGTGTTGCCCTTTCTGTGACACATACACACCTCAGTCCTTAGACCCTCTTCTTTGGAAGTAGGCCTGTATTTCAAGTGGCATCTTGTGGTTTACTAATTTCTGGATTTTTCCCCTTTTAAAAACTTCTCTTCACACTGGCAAAGTGAACTACATATTGCTGGTCTTCTTAAATAAAAATTCTATTTTTCTTCCTAATTTTGTGCATGATTTTTTTCTCTCCCTGAAAGTCCTTTCCTATTTCCATAATTATAAATCTGTTCCAAAAAAAAAAAAAAAACCCACAACTCTTACCATTTTCCCAAAGCTTTTTTTTTTTTTTTTAATCTAGAAAACAAGTTTTCTTAACTCTAATAGCACTTAGCATCTCCCCTACTGTATTCTGAGCTGCACCCGGGCAGGAATGTGTCCTCTTCCTATCTGCATCCCCACATGCTCAATGGAAAGAATAACCTAGTAAACAAATGTATAATAGCCCAGTTTTGGAGGGAGTTCAGGATCTAACAATTTGATGATGAAAAGATCCTTCCAAAGGCTCAGTTTACCCCTTTGCCCTAGAATGACTTTGGTTACTGTCCAACCACATAAGTCATGCTGAGGGAACCAGAAGTCTACTATGGGCCGGGGTGAGCCGTTTCTTACCAGGGAGGATTCATTTACTGATAGTTACTCAACTAGAAAATCTCCAGAGTTGCATGAGCCAGAGCCTTTCTAGAAAAGTGCAGCTTCCCTAGAGAGGCAGTGTACCTGTGCAAAATACTCCTCAGAGATCCTCCCAGCCCATTCAATGCACAGGTCCAGGGGGCGGCATGGGTTGGCAACATCAGCACACTTGATCATCATACGCTTGATCAGGATTTGGTTTTCAGGAAAGTTCTTCCCAGTAGGGTTGCATTCACAGTCGCTGCCCTCAGTCTGGAGAACAGATGGTTAGATCATGGTTAAGAAGACAATGAGATCACAATGACCAGACACTCGAGGTTTATCACCCAGGCACCTTTGGACATGACTGGGACTCAAGTTTTCCCATCCTTAATTACATATTCCATACATCTATTCTTGTACAAAAATAACCTGTCAATACAAAACCAGAATTTATATTATTTTTGAAAGAGACAGAGCATGGATAAGGGAGGAGAGAGAGAGAGAGAATGAGTGGGGGAAGGGGGGAGAGAGAGAATGAGTGGGGGAGGG
>JAQQST010001557.1:0-12314 GCA_028646485.1 Cryptoprocta ferox | reverse complement strand
CTGTCCTGGGAGTCCCACATCCTGCCTTGGGGGTGCCACATCCAGCCTTGTGGGTATGAGTGCTTCCTCGGGGTCCCACATCCTGCCTTGGAGGTCTGAGTTCTCCCCCAGGGGTCCCACTTCCTGCTTTGGGGGTCTGAGTGCTCTGCCAGCGGTCCCACATACTGTCTTGGGGCCCAAGCCCGTCCTGGGAGTCCCACATCCAGCCTTGGGGGTCAGAGTGCTCCCTCGGGGTCCCACATCATGAACTGGGGTAGGAATGCTCCCTTGGGAGTCCCACATCCTGCCTTGGAGGTCTGAGTGCTCCCCCAGGGATCCCACTTCCTGCCTTGGGGGTCTGAGTGCTCCGCCAGCGGTCCCACGTACTGTCTTGGGGCCCAAGCCTGTCCTGGGAGTCCCACATCCTGTCTTGGGGGTGCCACATCCAGCCTTGTGGGTACGAGTGCTTCCTCGGGGTCCCACATCCTGCCTTGGAGGTCTGATTGCTCCCCCAGGGGTCCCACTTCATGCCTTGGGTTCCAAACCTGTCCTGGGGGTCCCACATCCTGCCATATGGGTCCGAGTGCTCCCCCAGGGGTCCCACTTCCTGCCTTGGGTTCCAAACCTGTCCTGGGGGTCCCACATCCTGCCTTGGGGGGTCTGAGGGCTCCGCCAGCGGGCCCACATACGGTCTTGGGGCCCAAGCCTGTCCTGAGAGTCCCACATCCTGCCTTGGGGGTCTGAGCCTGTCTCAGGGAGCCCGAACTCTGCTTTGCAGGTCTAGTACTGCCCTGGGGGGTCCTACATCTTGTCTTGAGGTTCTGAGCCCGTCCCAGGGTCGCGCATCCTGCCTTGGGGTCTGAGTGCTCCCTTGGGGATCCCATATCAGACTTGGGGGTCTGAGTGCTCCCTGGGTGGGGTCCCACATCCTGCCTTGGGGGTCCGCGTGTGGCTCCAGGGGTTGCAATCCTGACTTTGGGGTCCAAGTGCTGCCCCAGGGGGCATCCCACATCCAGCCATGGGGGTTCAAGTGCTCCCTCAGGGAGGGGTCCATCCTGGGAGTCCTACATCTTGCTTTGGGGTCCAAGCCTGTCCCAGGGGTTCCACATCCTGCCTTGGAGATCTGAGCCCATTCCAGTGGTCTCACATCCTGCCTTGGGGTCCAAGCCCATCCTGGGGTTTCTACATCCTGCCTTGGGGTCCAAGCCGATCCTGGGGTTCCTACATCCTGTCTTGGGCGTCCAAGTCTGTCCCAGGGTTCCCACATCCTGCCTTGGGGTCCAAGTTCATCCTGGGGGTCCCACATCCTGCCTTGGGGATACAAGCCTGTCCTAGGGGTCCCAATCCTGTTTTGGGGGACAAGCAGAGGTTTGGGAGTCTCATCCCATTGCTGGGGGTCTGCAACTCAGCCTCAGGGGCCCCAGACCCTGCCTTGGGGGTCCTCACCAGCTCCTAGGAGTCTCGAACTTTGCCTGGGACGTCTGAGTCCGTGATCATGGGTCGAACACTGCCACAGTGGCTCACGTTCAGTCGCATGGGTGCCATTCTCTGCCTTGGGCACGTGATGCTGACTATGGGCTTCCCCAGTGCTGCTTGGGGGTCTGAATCTGGCCTGGGAGGTGGGATTCGGAAGTCTGTGCTGCTAGCCTGAGTGTGTCCCTGGGGGTCTCAGGACCTGCTTGGGGATCAGAAGCTGTGTGGTGAATGTGGTGTGGGAAATGAATGCAGAGCCCAGTGGGTGCAGGAGAGTGAGAGGTGGGCTGTTGGAAAGGAGCGCCCCTCCTGTTAAGACTCTTATCAGCATATTCTCCGGGAAAAAGTCAAAACGTGTGGTGTTGAAAGGGTCACATGGATCCCAGCTGTCACTAGGGGGTTTTTGTTTTCACCGAAGAGGAGGTTTCATGGAAATGTTCCTTTTTAGGTGTCTGCAGAAAGCCACGGCCTTTCTGATATTTAGATGATGTTGGAGCTCATCATTCTAACATGCACAACTGAGGTACCCCAGGACTGTAGGGACATGTGGCCTGAAGAGGCACGGGAGACCCAATTGCTATGTGGGAATGGGCATGGGGGAGTAAAAGGGACGTTTGAGGTGGTGTTACTGGCTGCATCTGTCCTGTGCACACCCCGAGGAAATGTGACCACGTTGAGCACAGTGGGAACTGAGTTGAGCCGTAGTTCGTGTTTCTTCAAGAAAACGGGTGAGCTTGGGATCTCGCCCCAGTGTCGCCCATGACGTCCCGCACAGGCAGTGAGGCTGCCATTTGCTTGTTGACAGAAGGGGAGCCTGGGTTAGAACCTACAGTAACGGATGCACAAGTGCGAGCAGTCTCTGGTTCATATCGTCCCGGGGCTGGTCTCCCCACCCCCCCACAGTGCCACAGGGCCCGAGCCCGCCCGGCACGGGGCAGGGGCATGCCGAGTGGGGCTTGTGTCCCGGGGAGGGTGTCTTTGCAGGGCCCTGCTCTGAGATCTGGGGTGAAGCTTGTCTGCAGAGGGAGGCCAGGCGGCCGGCGCTGTGGTCCTGTGACGCCACCTGGCGTAGGATTCGGGCAGGTCCCCTCCTGCAAGCCCTGCCTCCTGTGCAGTCTTACTTGGGGAGCAGACCTACGGGAGCGAGTGTCTCCAGGGCTGTGCTGGGCGCCGGGTTCTGCGCGGCACACAGCTCTCTCGGACTCCTCGTCCCCTGCTGCCGTCCGGGTCAATTCTCCAGCTCTGTCCCCTGAAGCCTGCCTGTCCGGTGGTTTCTAGGGGTTCGTGGGGGAGGAACGCGGAGAGGATTAACACTTGATAATGAGGTAACGCATTTTTTTTACCGCTTTACTATTGACAGTGTGTTCTAAGGCTGCTGACGGTGGGGGGGGTGGGAGTAGACGGTTTCCTGCTAACTAACTTCAAAATCCTACACCCTCACCTCCGTGTGAACCCAAACCTGTGTGCAGACTTGGTTCAGCACACAGCCCTCGAAATGCCTAGCGTGTATTATCAACGGCGTAGATGTTGGCGTGAAAATGGTGTTGAGGCTGTAGGAAGATGTGGGGAGAAGAGGAGACAGGTGACAGTCGCCTGGGGTTGTTGTGCTGTGTACACAACATGGTGGGAGGGGGTTTTCACAGACGCATGGAAAAAGCGCTCCTGTTTTGCCTTCGTTTCGAAAGTATTCCATTTTCTTGATTCTCAAATATCCGTGGTTGTTAAGGTGTATTGTGCATTTGGATGGGGAGATGTGTCCTGATGTCAGAAACCCCAAACCGGGCACAGTCAGCATCAGGGGCTGCTGCTCATTGACCCCCCCCCCTTCCAAGGCATTCAGAAACGGACTATTTTGTGCCTTCTGTGAGCTCAGCCACTCCCAGTTCCTTGGTATTGTCTCACTTTGGGTGCTTTCTTCCCTCTGCTGACAACAATTTAAAAACGTCGAATTTTAAGAGTATGTACTGGAAAGCTCCAGCGTGTGGAACGGCCTGTAGCTTCGAGAAGGCGTCACTGAGTGACTGGGTGGGGGTGGGGGGGGCTGTGTCATTACGCAGCTGGCAGCCTCAAGGGCTTCACGCAGCAATCTGACTTCTCTTGTGTCTCAGTGGAACGTCCGGAGGAGAGGAGGTGACCATGGTGCCGGTGGGCGATGACAGTGGCCAGGAAAGCATGTTGGTAAGTGCTCATGTCGAGGGAGTCCATGGCCAAGTTTCTGTATGCTTGATACGTGGGCCCAAGATGCATGTTTCCCTCTGAGGAAAAAAAAAAAAAAAGGTGACACGTTCATGCAGATGAGAAGGTGGAGACGAGAATGGGAAAATACGGATCCTTATAATCTGTGCAAACAGCACTCACTAGTAAGATTTTGCTACAGGGGCACCTCAGGGGCTCCATCGGTTAAGCTCCGACTTCGGCTCAGGTCATGATCTCATGGTTCGTGGGTTCGAGCCCCGCGTCGGGCTGTGTGCTGACAGCTGGGAGCCTGGAGCTGCTTCGGATTCTGTGTCTCCCTCTCCCCCCCCCCCCACTCACTCTCTGTCTCTCTCTCCCTCAAAAATAAACAAACATTAAAAAAATTGTGTTTAAACACTTGGTGTGACATAAACATGCGTTTGAAGTGCGTGGTTTGACATACGTGGACGCCATACGCCCATCATCACTGTCAGGATGATGGCCGGCTCCCCATCCCCCAGTTCTTGTCAGCCTTGGTAGTGCCATGGCCACGTGCCTCTCCACACCCACTCCAATCTGCCCTGTCACTGACATTGTGTGTATTTCCTAGCCTTTCATAGGCAGGGACTCACGCACTACAATTTCTTTTTCTCTGTTGGTGGTCGGGTTTCATTCACTCAGCATAATTAAGTATTATCACGTTCAACCGTATTGGAATGTGTCATAGTTCATTCCTTTTATTTTCTTTATTTTCTTTATTTTTTGCTTTTTTAAAGTTTATTTCGAAAGAGAGAGAGATTGCATGAGCAGGGGAGGGATGGGGGGGCGGGGGGAGCCCGGTGCAAGCCTTGATGTCGTGAACCCTGAGATTGTGACCCCAGCCGAAAACAAGAATCAGAGGCTTAACTGACTGAGCCCCCCCAGGCACCCCAGGTCATTCCTTTTATTACACAGTGGTTGATCCACAGGTTGTGTTTCCATTTACTGTGGACAGGACGTTTGGATTGTCCGTAGGTTTGCTTATTACTGATAGAGGCACCAGGCTTCGTACAGAAATGTGCCTCTGCTTCTCTCGGGTAAACGCCAGGAGTGCAGTGACTGGTAGACACACATTTCATGTGTTACGAAACCGCCAAGCTGTTTCCCAAAGTGCTTGTATCGTGTTACATTCCCGTCGGCAGGTGGGAGGACTCCTGTGGCTCCAAATCCTTGCTGGCACCTGTCGGCTTGTGTCCTGTTAGCCGTTCTGAGGCTGCTGGAGGGGTTGCCGTTTTCCATCGCCCTCGTGCCCAGTGACCTGCGCAGTTTTCAGTGTCTAATTGTCCCATCTGTGTGGATCTTCTGCCGAGGAGTCTTTTAAAATCTTTTGTGGGTCTCTTCATTTGAGTGGTTTATTCTTGAGTTTTGAGAGTTCTTTATTTTTAATTAAATTAATTAATTTTTTGAGAGTTCTTTTTTTAAATATTTATTTTCGAGAGAGGGCAAGAGAGAGCATGAGCAGGGGGAGGGGCAGAGAGACAGACAGACAGAGGATCTGAAGTGGGCTCTGCACTGCCAGCACAGAGCCTGATGTGGGCCTCGAAGTCACAGACTGAGAGATCATGACCTGAGCTGAAGTCAGATGCTTAACTGGCTGAGCCAACCAGGCTCCCCAAAACAGAGCTCATTTTTCATAAAATATTAGTAAAGGTCCTTTATTAGATATGGGCTTTGCAGATATTTTGTACCAGACACTGACTTGTCTTGTCTTCACAGTGTCTTTTACAAGAGCAAAACTTCTGAGTTTGGATAGAGTCCAATTTATCAATTGTTTCTTCTGTGGATTTTGTTTTTGGTGATGGATCTAAGAATTTTAACCCTAGATCATAACAGTTTTCTTCCATTTTTTTCTTACAAAAGTTTTATGATTTTACATCTTACCTTTAGGTCCATGGCCCATTAAAATTTTTTTTTAACCTTTATTTATTTTTGAGAGACAGAGCAGGAGCGGGGGAGAAACAGAGAGAGAGGGAGACACAGAATCGGAAGCAGGCTCCAGGCTCCGAGCTGTCAGCACAGAGCCCGACACGGGGCTCAAACCCACAGACTGTGACATCATGACCTGAGTCGAAGTCGGACGCTTCACCGACTGAGCCCCCCAGGTGCCCCTGTTCAATACCATCTTCTTAAGCAGATTATCCTGTATCCACTGAGTTTCCTTAACAATTTTAGAAAAAGCCAGTTGACCAGATTTCTGTGGTTCTACTCTGGACTCTGTCCTATTCTGTTGATGTATGGGACTACCTTTCACCTACTACCACACAGTCTTGATTACTATGGCTTCATACTGTGGTTTGAAATTCGATAGTGTGAATCCTCCAACTTTGTTGTTTTTGAAAATTGGTGTGGCTGTTCTGGTTCCTTTTTCTTTCTATAAATATTAGAATCAGCTTGCTAATGTAGAAAAACTTATGCTGAGATGTTGATTGGGATTGTGCTGACTCTAGATCACGTTGGGTCATGTTCACATTTTAATACTCTGAAGTTTTCCAGTCTATGAACACGGGATGCGTTTCCATTTCTTTACATCTTCTTTAATGTTTTCCAGCAATGTTTTATAGTTTTCATCATACAAGTCTTTCACCATTTTGGTTAAGTTAACTCCTAAGTATTTTATTCTTTTTGATGCTATCGCCAAAGTTCCCTACTATTATTGTATTGTTATCAATGGGTTTCTTTATGTTTGTTATTAATTGATTTATATATTCGGGTGCTTCAAGTTGGGGGCATAAATATTTACAAATTCTAGATCTTGTTGGATAGATCCCTTTAGTATGATGTAATGCCCTTCTGCATCTCTTGTGACAGGCTTTGGTTTAAAATCCAGTTTGTTGGTAAAAGTAGATGCTATTGTCAGTGGAATTGTTTTGTAATTTCCTTTTCAGATTGTTCACTATTGGTATGTAGAAATGTAGCTGATTTTTGTGTGCTGGCTTTGTATCCTGTGATTTTGCTGAATTCATTTATTAGTTCCAACAGTTTCTGTGTATGTATGTGTGTCTGGAGTCTTTAGGGATTTCTACATGTAAGATGATGTCATCTGCAAACATAATTTTACTTTTTCCTTTCCAATTTGAATCTCTCTCTCTCTCTCTCTCATCTGTTTTGTCTAATTCTCCTGTCTAGAATGTCCAGTACTGTATTAAATAGAAGTGGCACAAGTGAGCATTCTTGCCTTGTTCCTCATCTTAGAGGAAGACCTTTCTGACTCTCACCACTGAGCATCCTGTTCACTGTAGGTTTTTCTTTTTAAGTGGGCTTCATGCCCATTGTGGACCCCAGCACACAGCTTGAACTCATGACCCTGAGATCAAGAGTCAGTTGCTTGACTGAGCCACCCAGGCACCCATCACTGTGGACTTTTTATAGATGGCTCTGATTACATTGAGATAATTTTGTTTTATTCTTAGTTAATTCTTTTTTTTTTTTTTGCGTTTTAATCATGAAAGGGTGTTGAATTTTGTCAGATACCTTTTCTGAATCAGTTGAGTTGATCATGTGATATTTTTCCTTAATCCTGTTGATGCGGTGCCTTACACTGATTAGTTTTTGTATGTCAGACCAACTTTCTATTCCAGGAATAAGTCCCACTTGGTCATGTTGTATAGTCCTCAGAGTTCTGTTTGCTGGTATTTTGTTGAGGATTTTTATGTCAGTGTTTATGAGGGATATCTGTATGTTGTTTTCTTGTCGTATCTCTGGCTTTGGAATTGGAGTAGTGCTGACTTTCTGGAATGAGTTGGCAAGTGTCCCCTCCTCTTCAGTGTTTGGAAAAGTTTGAGAAGGATTGATGTTAATTCTCCTAAAAACATTTGGTAGAATTCCTCAGTGAAGTCTTCAGGTTCAGAGCTTTTCTTTTCAGATATTCTCCTCCTGTGTGACTTAGTCTTGCTAGGATTAGTGTTTCTAGGTGTTTGTCCATTTCATGTAGGTCATCCCATTTGTTGGTTGAAGTTGGTCACAGGACTCTTTTATGATCCTGTTTCTGTGGAATCTGTAGTAATGCCCCCACTTTCATTTCCGATTTTCATAATTTAAATCTTCACTCTTTTGCCCTTAGTCCATCTAAGCTAAAGGTTTGTTAACTGTTATCTTTTTAAAAAAGTTTTATTTACTTAAGTAATCTCTACAGCCAATGTGGGGCTTGAACTCACAACCCCAAGGTCAAGAGTCACATGCTTTTCCGACTGAGACAGCCAGGCATCCCAACTCTGTTATCTTTTTGAAAAACCAATTTTTGGTTTCATTGGGTTTTCTCTATTGTTTTTCCATTATCTATTGTGTTTATCTCTGTTTTAATTCTTCATTAGGTCCTTCCTTCTACTACCTTTGGATTTCATTTGTCCTTTTTTTTTTCCTCATTCTTCAAGTTGTAAAGTTGCATTATTGATCTGAGATCTTTCTGGGTTTTCAGTGCCAAAATTTATAGCTATAAATTTCCCATTAGCACCACTTTCCCAGCATTCCATAAGTTTTCATTATGTTGCTTTTTGTTTTCATTGGTCCCTAAAAATATTTTCTAATTTCCCTTGTGATTTCTTCTCTGATCCACTTGTTCTTTCATAGTTGTGTGTTTTAATTTTCACAGTTTTGTGGATTTCCCGGTTTTCCTTCTGTTATTGATTCCTACTTCATACTGTTATGGTCAGAGAAGATACTTTGTATGTTATCTGTCTTTTGAAATCTATTAAGGCTTCATTGGTGGTCTAACATGTAGTGTATTCTGGGGAATGTCCTGAGAATGCATAAGCAGAGGTGTGTGCTGTTGCTGGGTGGACGGTTCAGTATATGTGTCTTGGATCTAGTTGGTTTGTTAAGTATTTTTTGTCTTCACTGGCCTTCTGTCTGGTTGTTCTATCTGTTATTAAGAGTTGGGTATTGAATCACCAGCTGTTGTAGAATGGTCCATTTCTCCTTTCCATTCCATGAACATGGTATAGCTCACTGCTTCTGAAAGTCTTGTTTGATTTTTTTTTCATCAAAATCTTGTAGTTTTCAGTACACAGACCCTACATCTGTTTTGCTAGGTTGATATCTAAGTATTTCATTTTGGGGGAGCTGTTGTAATAGCTACTGTTTTTTAAATTTCAGTGTCCAGTTTTTCATTGCTTGTTGTTAGAAATATGATTGATTTTGTTAAACTAACCTTGTATCCTTTGGCTCTGCTAAATTCACTTTTAAGTTTGAGGAGATAGATTGGTATGTTCTTTAGGGTTTTTTTATGTAGCCAATCATGTCATGTTCAAACAGAGGTAATTTTATACCTTTTACCCAAACTGATGCCTTTCATTTCCTTCTCCTCTTCATTCCATGGAGTAGAGCTTCCAGTACATTGTGGAGTAGAAGCAGCCAAACTTGCCCCATTCCTGGCCCAGTGTAAATGCAGGTATAGACCAACATGCAGTCCTGGGTAGGGAAGGAGACTCCTGCCTTCTGCCTCCAGTGCTCATTAGTGTCTCATGTGGTGCTGCTGGCCACGTGGAACAAGTTATACCTTTAATCTCTACTTGTCTTGTTAGGGGCCTAAAATCGAGAGCTACAAAAGGCATTTTCTGTTTTTTCTACGTGTTTATTTATTTATTTAGACAGAGAGTGGGGAAGGGAAGAGAAAGATGGAGAGAGAAAATCCCAAGCAGGCTCCATGCTGTCAGCACAGAGCCCGTTGTGGGGCTTGATCCCATGGACAGAGAGATCATGACCTGAGCCAAAATCAAGAGCTGGACATTTAACCGACTGAGCTACCCACCCAGGCGCCCCTAAAAGGCCTTTTCTGTACCATTATGTAGGACAGCAAAGAGGGAGGAGTGTAAATGTTCCAAGATGGAGTAATAGGAAACCAGTTCATGCTTCATCCTGGTGATCACCAGTACCAAAAGCATGCTTTAGATTTTGTTTGAAATCATTCCAGGCTTGCAGAAGACTTGCATAAATAGTACACAGAGTGAGTGTATTCCCTTCACCTTGATTCCTCGCATTAGCAGCACACCATGTGCATCATCTCATTGTCCCTGTGTGTGCGTATGCATGTCTGTGAGTTCATTTTACAGGAGACACTTGAGAGCACGTTGCCGAGGGCCAGCCTTCCATGTGCACACATATCAGCGTGGGGCTCCTACAGTAGGGCTAGGTGTGGGCTGTGCTGAGGTTAAGTGGCAGGGGGCCAGCCTTCAATGTGCACACGTATCTACGTGGGGCTCCTACGGCGGGACTGGGTGTGGGCAGTGCTGAGGTTAAGTGGCAGAGGGCCAGCCTTCAATGTGCACACGTATGTATGTGGGGCTCCTATGGTGGGACTGGGTGTGGGCAGTGCTGAGGTTAAGTGGCAGGGGCAGCCAGCCTCACACTACAGTCCTCAGATGTTCTCAGTTCTGGAGGACTGTCATGTGATGGTGTCATAGAGGCCCACAGTGCAGGGATGCAGGGGTGTGGGGCACCCACATGTGTGCACACTTGTCCTGCACACTGTGCCCCATGATGGCCCTTGTGGACTCACGGACCCATGAGCCCCTGGTGGCTCAGAAACTAGTGGGCATGGGGCTCGAGTCAGGGCAGGCACGGCCACGGCTCTGTCACTGCGTCCACGCTGGTCCCCGTGCAGTAGCAGCAGCCCACCAGGAAAGGCCATGCTCTACTGGGCACGTGTGCCCACGAATGATCTCAAGCTGTGCTGTCTGCACACGGGACCCCTGGTTCTGGGCTGCCCTTTCTGTATCCCTCGAGGCTGTGGTGGTCTCAGCCCTGCTTCTCCTGGGCCACTGGGCCCACCCCTCTCCAAAGGACCGGGGGCGGGGTGCTGGCTTATGTGTCCCCTGGGGCTTACCTCCCCCGAACTTGCTGGTCACTGGCCTGAGCTCCACATCTCCATCCTGGGCTCTGACCAGTCAGATGATGGGAACCCCATAGCCCTGAGAGACAGCCCTCAGGATTGGGTTCAGGATGGCTTGCTGTCCCCAGGACACTGGTGGCTCGTGGCCGCGGAGGCTGGTGTATGAGCACCTGGTCGAGGCTTCTGTCCTGCAGTAGCGGTGGGTGACCTGGGGTGGCCGCCCTCCTCTCCTGGGGGCCCCAGTGGTAATGGGCAGTTCTAGCGGAGACTTCCTGGTGTGCTTCCTGGGTCCTGTAGTTAAGGGGTCCTCTCGTTAAGCTGGCCTTCGCTTAGCACCATTTCTGCCTCTTCACGGTCTGCTGTCTGGCTGCAGGTGCAGGAAGGGCCCTCGGGGAGCCAGGATGTCAGTGGGACTGCGTGGCGGCGGCGTGGGCGGTCCACATGCAGGAGGTTCAGGAACGAGGCTGGCCAGTTCATCTCCATGGTGACCTACTATGAGGTGATGCTGGGAGGAGGAGTCCTGTGCTAGCCCTGACCACTGCTGGGTGTGCGGGAGGGAGGGGCGGGCTGCTGGCTGGTGGTGTGCTCCTCTGCGCCAGGCCAGGTGCTGCCAGCCTGGGGCCTGGAGGCCTTCATCCCTGCACTGCCTGCCCGGCAGGCAGTGTACTGCCCCCCGGGGCTTCGCAGGACCAGTGTACTGCCACTGTCTGTCCTTGGAGGTGGTGTCTGCGCCTCTGTCCTCCAATGGGGTGTCCCCTCCCCCATCCTGGGACATGGCGACCCCTCCCCCATCCTGGACACAGCATCACCACCGACCATGGACATGGTGTCCCCTCTCCGTCCTCAGACACAATGTCCCTCCCACGACCACGGACATGGTGTGCTCTCCCCCGATGTTGGACAAGGTGTCCTTCCCCTGACCATGGACATGGCCTTGCCTCCCAATTATGGACACGGTGTCCCCTCTGCCATCCTCCGACATAGTGTCCCCTTCCCTGACCATGGACACAGTGTGCTCTCCCCCCCAATGTCCTCGGACATAGTGTCCCCCTTGCCCCCCTCCTCAGGCTCAGTGTCCCCTCCCTACTCCTTGGCATTGATGCCCCCTCCCTGGGGGTCTGGGGTCTCTCCCAGTGCCTGAAGCCCCCTCTACACCCAGGATCTCAGGCGATCATGGACCTCTTGTGGGGGGCGGAGGGCAGGGGGCAGGACAGGCCATGAGTAGCCGAGACCTACTTGGTGTGAAGCTGTGAGGATGTGGTGACAGGTGGGCACCCCCAGCGGGTGCGGCCAGGTGTCTCCTGAATTTCCAGGTCTCCTTCACAGCCACGTGCTCCCGATGGTCCAGTGTTCCTGTCGGGGGGGCAAGCACGGTGCGCTGCCGCGTCCCGGGGATGCCGCACCCTCCTCTCCTTGCACGGGACACAGGGTGTGCGGCGCAGCCCCGTCACATCCCACTCTTTGGTTTCAGACGCAGGGAGCAAACTTGGAAGGCCAGGAGGCCAGCGGGCAGGGCGCCTTCTGGCGAGGGCGGTCCCAACGGCGGAACCGCAAGAGGAAAGTGGCCGTCACCACTGAGGTGACCCTGTTTGAGATGGTGGCCCTGGGGAAGTACACTGTGCAGGTACTGCCCACCGCAGGGGACGTGGGGTGGGACACGTGCTGCTCGGGGACTGCAGGGGTGAGTGTGCCGGCAGTCAGGGCAGTAGCGACCACGGCCCCGTGCTGCCCTGTCTGCCCAGCTGACGGGGAGGCCAGCCACCATGCCCAGCACATGGGCATCACACACACACGCGCTGATCACACACACACACACGCTCAC
>JAQQST010001556.1:0-12314 GCA_028646485.1 Cryptoprocta ferox | reverse complement strand
AATGATATTTTTTGCATTTTCTCTGGTGTGAATAGAGGCCATTATAAATCCTGAAAAGATGTCCACAGACACATGGATATATATATATGATATCCAAATGGGGCATATATATATATGATGCCCAAATGGGGCATAGTGTGTCATATCAGTTTGCCAAAGCTGATTTGCATTTAGATATCTGAGGTTTATTCCCCATTGCTTATGTCCTCCTGATTGCTGTTGACAATCAGGGCCAGCAGCAACAATGTGTTTAGCTCAAGTAACTGTGAGATGGAATTGTTTAATAAGTGACTTATAATTTTGATGAAAAAGTCATGAGATAATCAAGCAGTTTTAAAAACCATATTGCAGCCAAAATATTGGTCTGCAAGCTCGTTTCCTTCTGTTAAAGGTCCAGGTAAGCCTGAATGTGATCTTATGTGAATGATAAAAAGAGGGTGTGTTCGTTCCCCTAGTAAGGTTTGTAAAGTTAAAAATAATGACAGTAAGAAGGAATCCCTTAATTCCCTAATAGAGGCCTGTTCTATATTCTCTATCACATAAACGACGTATTGAGAATCTGCTACAATATTAATAGGTTGGTTAGGAAATTGTTGTAAAGCTATAATAGTGGACTTATTTCTGCTCTTTGAGTAGACGGTTGAGTATTTTTCACAGAGCTAGAACAAACAATCCTAAAAGTTGTATGGAACAATGAAACACCCCAAATAGCCAAAGCAATCCTGAAAAAGAAAAGAAAAGCTGGAGGGATCACAATTCCTGACGTCATGCTGTATTGCAAAGCTGTAATCATCAAGACAGTATGGTACTGGCACAAAAACAAACGCACAGATGAATGAAACAGAATAGAAAATGCAGAAATGGACCCACAACTATGCAGTCAACTAATCTTCAACACAGCAGGAACTATCCAATGGAAAAAAGACAATCTCTTCAACAAATGGTGTTGGGAAGACTGGACAGCAACATGCAGAAGAATGAAACTGGACCACTTTCTTACAATATACACAAAATAATTCAAAATGTATGAAAGACTTGGGGTATTCTGGGTGGCTCAGTTGGTTGAGCATCCGACTTCGGCTCAGGTCATGATCTCACAGTTTGTGGGTTCGAGCCCCGCATCGGGCTCTGTGCTGACAGCTCAGAGCCTGGAGCCTGCTTCAGATTCTGTGTCTCCCTCTCTCTTTGTCCCTCCCAAGCTGATGCTCTTGTCTCACTCTGTCTCTCAAAAATAAATAAATGTAAGAACAATTTTTTTAAAAATGTATGAAAGACCTAAATGTGAGACAGGAAACCATCAAAATCCTAGAGGATAACACAGGCAGCAATCTCTTTGACATCAGCCTTAGTAGCTTCTTACTAGACATGTCTCCTGAGGCAAGGGAAACAAAAGCAAAAATGAACTATTGAGACCTCATCAAGATAAAAAACTTCTGCACAGCGAAGGAAACAATCAGCAAAACTAAAAGGCAACCGACAGAATGGGAGAAGATATTTGCAAACAATATATCTGATAAAGGGTTAGTATCCAAAATATATAAAGAACGTATCGAGCTCAACACTCAAAAAACAAAAACCCCGTGAAGAAATGAGCAGAACACATGAATAGACACTTTTCCAGAGAAGACATCCAGATGTCTAACAGACACATGAAAAAATGCTCAACATCACTCATCATCAGGGAAATACAAATCAAAACCACAATGAGATACCACCTCAAACCTGTCAGAATGGCTAAAATTAACAAACCAGGAAACAACAGGTGTCAGCAAGAATGGAAAGAAAGAGGAACCCTCTTGCGCAGTTGGTGGGAATGCAAACTGGTGCGGCCAGTCTGGAAAACTATATGGAGTTTACTCAGAAAGTTAAAAATAAAACTACTCTCTGATCCAGGAATTGTACTGCTATTGACAATAGCCAAATTATGGAAAGAGTCCAAGTGTCCATCAACTGATGATATAGTGTGTGTGTGTACACACACACACACACACACACACACTATATATATATATATATATATATATATATATATATATATATAGGTAAGAATGAAATCTTACCTTTTGCAGTATGTGGCTGTAGCTAGAGAGTATAATGCTAAGGGAAATATATCAATCAGAGAAAGAAAATACCATATAATTTCACTCATATGTGAAATTTAAGAAACAAAATAAACAATCACAGTGGGGAAAAAGAGAGAGGAAAACCGATAAACAGACTCTTAGCTATAGCAAACACACTAATGATTACTAGAGGGGAGGTGGGTGGAGGATGGGCTAGATGAGTGATAGGTATTATGGAGGGTACTTGTTATAATGAGCACTGGGTATTATATGTAAGTGATAACTCACTAAATTCTACTCCTGAAACCAATACTACACTATATGTTAGCTAACTAGAATTTAAATAAAAAGTTGAAAAAAATATGCAAAGAATTCTTCAATTCAACAATAAGAAACCAACGCAGTGTAAAAATGGAGAAAAGATCTGAACAGACACCTCACCAAGGAATATATGCCGATGGAAAACAAGCTCATTCATTGCTGATGGAAACCCAAAATGGTGTAAACACTTTGGAAGACAACTTGGCAGTTTCTTACAGATCTGAACCAAACTTAGGACACAAACCAGCAAATGTCTTCTTGGTTATTTATGAGACTGAATTGGAAATAGTACCAACATTAAAGTCTGCACATGAATGCTTATGGCAGCTTCATTCATAATGCCCTTAATATGAGCATGAATAATGAAAATGTGGGACATCAACACAATGGAATATTTACTAAATGTGTTGCCCTTTTTATGGAAATTATCTCATTGTTCTCTGGAATTATATCAACTTAGTCTTCTAAGCCTAAAACATAATTTCAACTTTACTAAAAATCTTCAGGTGGTTTTTCGTTCCTATATGCACCACCCTTTTAATAGCATTCTACTCATATTGGTTGAATTCATACCTTCATTTCATTAACTTATATTTTTTCTACCTCAGATAATGTATTACAAAGTTTATTTCCCTGTTCCATTCTCTGTGCAGATTTCTTATCCAAGTCTTTGTTTCCTTTTCTTCTTCTCTCTGTGTAGTTGTTTTGTAGATCTCTTCTACTACTTATAGTAGAGCGTTAATATTTAGGAATAACTCACAAGAATTCTGACTAAAGAATCTTTGTATGTTGTGGTTTATAGAGATACCTTGAAGAAACCTGGCTTTTTAACTGGGAACCCCACTTTTCAGGCAAAGTTTTAACTTTTAAATTAAATATCATGTTTCTCAGCTGAATAGATATATTCATTTTACTCCTGGCAAGTAATGGCCTGACTGCCAACTCCCTGGACTCTCTAGAGTGGAAATAGAACGGGAATGCCAATGTCCACATGCAGAGGTCTACTAGACCTCCTTTCCAGTGGGGTGTCTCCTCTCCACCTTCAGGGAAACTTCATGACCCTGAGTCCAGACACAGCCACCCAATCCTTCTGCCCTGCTCTCCACATGGATGAGCTCCTTTTCTTACGTAAATGCTGGAGTATAGTTCCTAATGCCCCCTCCTGTAGATGGAGCATCAGAGATCCTATCCATTACAATCATTTCCAGGACCCCATATCTGCATAGAGAAGGAGAATGACCCAAACCAGGCAGGCAGTCAAGGGCCTGGACTCTGGACCACTGCCTTATCCTCCATTTCTGTGAACAGTTAACTCTGGAGATTGAAATTGCAGCCCACAGTTGCAAAGACTAACAATAGAATATAAGAGAAACTCTAAGGTTTCCAAACCTTCATCAACTACAGCACTAACCCTCTCAAGCAAACAAGGCCAGAGATCAGCTCAGGAAGAACTGGAGCCCAGATCACTAGGATGAGCTCAGTGGGTCCCCATACCACCCAACACCAGGACACCAGGAACTGGTGACAGTCACCCGGGTTCAACATTTTAAATGCCTCCCCTGCCCCATGGGGCCCACATGCAAATGACCTGAGGTGCTCCCAGAAAAGATCCGCATCACAGGCAAAGGCCAGTGTGCTGGGTCTCCATCCAGAAGACAGACATGCAGATGCTGTGGTCCCTCCTCTGCCTGCTGGCAGCTCCCCTGGGTGAGGCTCTGGGGGCTCTGGGATAGACTAGGGCCTTTCTGTGGGATGGGATGAACTCACCATGACTCTCCTTGCCCCCAGGTGTCCTATCTGAACTTACACTTCAGGAATCTGGCCCAGGACTGGTGAAGCCTTCACAGCCCCTCTCTCTGACCTGCGTTGTCTCCGGGGGCTCTGTCACCAGCAGTTACTACTGGAACTGGATCCGCCAGCGCCCTGGAAGAGCGTTGGAGTGGATGGGGTACTGGTCGGGTAGTACCAGCTACAACCCGGCTTTCCAGGGCCGCATCACCATCACTGCTGACACATCCAAGAACCAGTTCTCCCTGCAACTGAGCTCCATGACCACCGAGGACACGGCCGTGTATTACTGTGCCAGAAGCACAGTGAAGGAAATTCACTGTTGGCTCAGACACAAACCTCGGTGCAGGGACCTAGAGGGGCTGGGCTGCAGGGGCGCTCAGGATCCACAAGGGGGCGTAGAAGACCTACCAGGGGAACTCAGAACATCAGGGGGGTGCTTAGGACCCCTTACCTACAGGACCCAGCCCAGAAACAGGGGCAGAGCACAGAACTAGGGAGTGAGGACCTCACTGTCAATATCTGGGACTTTCTCTCCCTGACACTCTGAGCCTCTGGGGACCCCCCTTTCTTTCCTGCCTGGGTTCTCTTTTGTTTCAGTCCCCGTGTGATGTTTGGACCATGTAGATGATGCCATCTTTTACAATGTGTGGGAAGTGCACCGAGAGGTCAGTGCACCAATGCTCTGTCTCCCCTTACTTCTTTCTCTGACATGGTTCTTGGTCAGACCTCTGGTAGGTCATCGGAAATAGTAACTCTGGCATTAATTGAAACCCAGAGATATTATCCACTTTATAAAGTAGAAAATTATACTTGAAATTCTCTGTCATCTCTACAGGGTTACCTTCTCTTATTGGTCCTCAGAGGTCCACAGCCCTCCTTTCCTTCATGCATAACTATGGTTTCTAACTATAAGACATCACTACAGGAGCCCTCACCCCTAGTCAGGGCACATTGTATGGGAGCCATCTTGCTCCTTCCGCCTAGGGTCCACTTGCTTCTCTGCCATTCCACAAGGTAATTTCTGAGCTCAATGTTGCTGTTCCAGCTGGTGAGAGAAACACTCACACCACTTCATGGACAGCAGGGGCTCAGTGTTCGGTTTACCACTATGTCCACAACTGCTTCTGGTGAGTGGGCATCTCCCACCTGGCATCATGGTCTAAATGAATTAGAGCACCCCACCTAAGTCAGGGGCCTCAGCTCCAGCCCCACAAACTGTGTGGCTGTTCCCATCCTGGGTGCATGAAATCTACTTTGGGTTTCATTCTCAGTTCAAATGCTCTTTAGTTTTAGTCTATTTCTGGACCCTGACAAAACTCACCTCTTACATCCAAGCTCATTTTTTGTTTCAAATTGTATAATATTCCACCAGCCATTCCAGTATGTATGACACAGGAAGGAGAATCCTCCCCTTGGCTTAGTTCCTGGAAAGGAATTAAGAAGTATAGTATCTAGAAGAAAAAGCAAAAATGTGGGCATGTGTTGGTAATAAGAAACCCACAAGACAGTGAAGACAAAACCTTACATAATGGTTAGAGAGAATATGATGTTAAATGTTATCAGGTATGTGGGGAGAAAGCTACTCATTTCACATGAGTAATTGCATGTACTTTGGTATAGCTATATCTCCAAGAGAGCAATGGACCCTTTTAATGAAAACTGTCATTCCTGTGGTACAATAATTCAGTACATCAATTCCATACCCTAGAGGAAATACCTTTTGTGAAACATTGTGACAGTGATAACAATCTTCAATTCCACAATAGATAAACCTAAAAGCATTTGTTAAATTGATAAAAAGATCCAGGGATGAGAGAGATGACAGAGACAGAGAGAGACACAATGCAGCTGAGCTCAGTGACCACTAAGGACACGGCTGTGTATTACTGTGCGAGAGGCACCACAAGTGGACATCATTGTGAGCCCAGACACAAACCTCCCTGCAGGGAAACAGAAGATGCTGGGCTGCAGGGGTGTTCAGGTCATGAGGGGGTGCTCGGGTCACCAGGGTGCGCTGGGTACACAGAGGGTGGTCAGGTCACAAAGGGACGTTCAGGTCACCAGGGAGAGCTAAGGACACCAGGGTCAGGATCCACCAGGGGCGCTCAGGTTACCAGTGGTTGCTCAGGTCACATGGCGGGGGGGAAGGGGGCACTCAAGACACCAGGGGGTGCTCAGGACCACACAGCATAGGGACCAGCTCCTGAGCCCATGCATGGGAGCATATGTCCTCCGTTATCTGGTGCGTCATCTTATTCCCTATGAGTGTGTGCCTACCCAAAGGACGCACTGTCTTTCTTATCTTCATGTTTTGCATTTCTTTAACACCACCCCTTGGGTAAAGTCACTTACTGTCTCTGCTCAATTAATTTAAATAGTCAGGAGTCCTTAATACTTTCTTGGGTCTCTACTCCAGGAAATCTTTCGATTTTAAGGAGGCAATTGAGAAACCCCTTGGGCAGTGGCCGAGGGCATGATATTGGAGCACAGGTGACCAGTGACCTCTGGCTATGGTCTGCTCACAGCCTGCCTGTGTTGGGTAAAACACACAATGCTTTCACCTAACACAAAAAGAATCTTCTTAGAACTGTTCTATATTTTGAACTTCCAGGAGTTAAAAAAAAAGTACGATACAATATCTGAAATGAAAAATGTGTGAAAAAAGATTAACACTGTGTATTAACATATTAAACCATGAGCTAACTTGAAGAGGAATAAAAAAAACCATCCAAAATTTAGCACAGAATGTTTCCAAAAAAAATAGCCAAATGTCAGTAATGTAAGAAGCAATAAAAGCAGTCTAACATATACATATATATGTGTGTATACATGAATTTACATATGTATATATACATATATGTATATAAATATAGATATATAACTGGAATAGTGGAAAATATGTTCAGAATTTGATGTAAATTATGAACAGATCTAAGGAGACCAAAGTGCCCCAAGAAGAATAAAAATAAAATTCAATCAGGGGGTGCCTGGGTATCTCAGTTGGTTAAGCGTCCGACTTCGGCTCAGGTCATGATCTCACAGTTCGTGGGTTCGAGCCCTGCATCAGGCTCTGTGCTGACAGCTCAGAGCCTGGAGCCCGCTTCAGATTCTGTGTCTCCCTCTCTCTCTGCCCCTCCCCTGCTCATGCTCTGTTTCTCTCTGTCTCAATAATAAATAAAAACATAAAAAAAAGAAAAAGAAAATTCAATCAAGACACATCAAAATCAAATCCCTGAAAGCCAATGAAAAAGGAAAATCCTAAAAACAGCAAAGAAAAAAAAACACATTATGAAAAGAGGAACAAGGTTAATAGCAACATCAAAACTTTCCATGAAAAACAACCAAAGTAGAAAGCAATGGGGTGAGAATTTTAAAGTGCTGAAGGAAAATTTAAAAGCCATCAACTGAGATTTCTAAACTAAGTGAAATTCTATTCCAAAATTTAAGGCAAAATTGGCTGAAAACAAAATTACAAAATATCAAAATCTGTGGGATGCAGCTAAAAACAGTGCTTAGAAGGAAACACATAGCATTAAATGCTTACACCAGAAAATAATAAAGATCTTAAGTTAATAACCTAAGCTTCTACTTTAAGAAATTAGAAAAGGAGGGGCGCCTGGGTGGCTCAGTCAGTTGAGTGTCCGACTTCGGCTCAGGTCATGATCTCACGGTTTGTGGGTTCGAGACCCGCATCGGGCTCTGTGCTGACAGCTCAGAGCCTGGAGCCTGTTTCTGATTCTGTGTGTCCCTCTCTCTCTGCCCCTCCTCTGCTCATGATCTGTCTCTCTCTGTCTCTCAAAAATAAATAAATGGTTAAAAATTTTTTAAAGAAATTAGAAAAGGAAAATCAAAATAAACTAAAATCAAGCAGAAGGAAAGAAAAATAAAGATGAATGTAGATCAATGAAACTGAAAACAGAAAAACAATAAAGAAAATGAATGATGGCAAAAGCAGATTGTTTGAAAAGATCAATCCAATTGAGCAAATGCTAGCAAGACTGCCAAAAGAAAGAGATAAATCATCAATATCAAAAACTAATGAGGAGATTTAAAAATGTTCCCCACCGTGTTTCATGACACCACATTCTCTGTACAGTCACTACAAAGAAAGAAAGCTTCAGACCAATATCCCTTATTAACATAGATGCTAAACTCCTTAACAGAATACAGTAAAACCTTGGTTTGCGAGCATAATTCTTTCTGGAAACATACTTGTAATCCAAAGCACTTGTATTTCCCCATAAGAAATAATAAAGACACAGATGATTCATCCCACATCCCAAAAAATATTTATATAAAAATGATTACAAATCTATAATATAATACAAAATAATAAAGAAAATACAAATTATAAAGGTAAATTAACCTGCACTTCCCTTTGAACACCTTTGTAGCTGGTGTGAGGGAGATAAGAAAGAGGAGGGTTATTAGGTAGGACGACTTTCACTATCACTAATGGGATCACTGCTAATAGATAGCTCCATGGAATGTTTTTCTTTTCGTGCAACTTTAACAAGGAACCTATCCAATGACACTTGCTTTTGCATCCTTTTGAGGATTTCGTGGAAATGTGACATTGCATTGTTGTTAAACAGATTCATCACTCACCTGCTATAGCCTTATTCAGATGCTTTTCTACAAAATTTTGCACTGTTTCCCACATTTTACACATCTCCCTAATCTCATTTGGATCGAGGGATTCTTCCACCTTCTCCTACTCTGCAGATGAAATCTCCTCCATAACCTCCAGTTCTTGCTCGTGATGCAGATCCATCAGTTCATCAGTCGTCGGCTCCTGGTCATTCTCCTCCACCAGCTCCTGAATGTCATCCTCATTCACCCCCAGTTCCATGGTCTTCCCCAAGGACACAATTTCATCAACAACTGGAGGCTGCTGTTCATGAGCAAGCCCCCTAACTCATGTCCAAGAACACAACCGGGCCAGTTTTCTCCAAGAAGAATTATGAGTTCTCTTGGTGACCCCATCCCAGGCTTTACTGATGATCTTGGGGCAGTTCACGATGTGAAAATGATTTTTCCAAAACTCTCGGAGGGTAAGGTTTGTTCCTTCAGTCACCTCAAAGCATTGCTGAAATAGTGCTTTGGTGTAAGCTTTTGAAGTTTCAAAATTACCTGCTGATCCATGGGCTGAAGGATTAGAGTGGTCTTGGGAGAAAGGAACTTGACCTTCATGAATTTGAATTCCTCCAGTAAGTCGTCCTCAAAGCCTGGAGGATGAGCAGGAGAATTACCCATAACCAGCAAGGCTTTGAGCGGCAGACTCTTCTCTAAAAGGTATTTCTTCACTGCAGGACCAAAGACCTCGTTGATCCACTCAACAAACAAGATACGAGTGACCCAAGCCTGGCCTTGAACCTCCACAGAACAAATAACTGGTTTTTCTGCACCTTGCATTTCTTGAAGACTCGTGGATTCTCGAAATGATACATGAACAGGGGCTTGACTTTGAAATCCCCGCTTGCATCAGCACAAAACAAGAGGGTGAGATGGTCTTTCGTGGACTTGTGACCGGGCACTGCATTCTCTTCTTCTGTAGTGTAGATCCTCTTTGGCATCTCTTTCCAAAAAAGCCCTATCTCACCACATTTAAGAAACCTGATCCAGCAGGCAACACTTGGAAGCATTAGCTTCTGGAACTAGGTAGCAAACACCTCAGCTGCCTAAGCATCTGAACTCACAGCCTCTCTGTGCCTCACAACACTACAGATGCCACTTCTCTTCTTAAGGTTATTAAACCATCCTCTGCTTGCTTTGAAGACTTCTTTTTTTTTTTATGTTGACGTACCTGGAAGTTTCCTTATGAGGTCGGTGTACAAGGCCTTTGCCTTCTCGCAGATAAAGTTCTTAGTCACAGTACCACCTCATAGATGCTTCTCATTTATCCAAGCCAGAAGCAAATTTTCAACATCTTTGAGAACACATGGCAATTGCTTTGATATACCCATGACTCCTTTTACTGCATCTAGCCCCCTTATTTCTTCTTTCTTCTTTAATATTGTGCAAATAGTCGATGTAGACTTCTTATAAAATCTTGCAATTTTGGCCACTCACATACTTCCTTTGTACTTCTTGATAATTTCCTTCTTAACTTCCACCATAATCATCTCCTTCTTCTTACTGCCTCTCTTTTCAACCTTTTTCTGCATGGGGGCCATTATATACGCTCCCACGGATGTTGACTACAGTACATTATTAATAAACTCTTGTCATGTACTGAATTTAATGTAACTGGCAATAAGGCAGCAGAGGAAAGGGTCTATATCTGCAGGCAGCCTGACCTAGAATGAAGCAAAGAATTCCTAAGCTTACTCTTGTAAGGAAAAGCAAAGGACTGCTCATAGGTGCTTTGAGTGACAAAAAATATATTCGTGTCAGTTGTGGGCATCTTCCAATATTCTGAAAATCAGTGATTTCTGCCAAATCTGTGGCAGATTTGCTCACTGTGGCTTGAGACTGAGCATCTGAGCATGGGAGATGATCCCCCACAATTCTGTACAGAGAGAGAGAGAGAGAGAGAGAAGAACCATTGGCTTAGTTGTGATTATGTGACGTTTAACATTACATACTACTTGTATTGCAAGACATCACTTGTTTATCAAGTTAAAATTTATTAAAAATATTTGCTCATCTTGTGGAACACTTACAGAACAAGTTACTTGCAATCCAAGGTTTTACTGTATCAGCAAATCCTATCAGCAACGTATAAAAATAATACCATGCCACGACAAAGCAGGAATCACACCAACAAGTCAAGGCTGCTTCAGTATTTTTTTTTTTTGATGTAGGGGAGAGGGAGGGGCAGAAAGAGAGGGAGAGAGAATCTCAAGCAGGCTCCATGCTGTCAGCATGCCACAACCATGAAATCATGACCTGAGCCAAAATCAACTGACTTAACCAACCGAGGCACCCAGGCGCCCCTGCTTCCACATTTTTAAATGAATCAATTTTATCCAACATGTCAGCTACATAAAGAAGAATACTCAGATGACTATGTCAATTGAGAGAGGAAAGTATTTGACAAAGTACAGCATCCACTGACAATAAAAACTCTTGGAGAGCTTGGGTAAGCTTCGGCAGTCTTATAAAGAGAAACCCACAGCTAACATCATACTTCATGGTGAAATCCTGAATGATTCCGCCTCAGATCTGGAAAAAGTCAAGGATATCCACTCTTCCCACATCTATTCAACATTTTACTTGGAACTTTAACAACTGCAATAAGACTAAAAATACAGAAAGTTGTGCAAATGTGAAAGAAAAACAGATGTCCGTATTGGTAGACAACATATGTACCTCTGAGGAAAAAAATAAAAGGAATCTACCCCCAAATCAGCCATAATTTAACAAGTGACTTTAGAAAGATCACAGGTCAATACACAAAATATTAATCTATTTCTATATACTAGCAATGTCTAACTAGAATCCAATATTAAAGTAAGGAACACCTAGGTGGCTCAGTCCATTAAACATCTGACTCTTGGTTTCAACTCAGGTCACGATCTCACGGTTTGTAAGTTTGAGCCCTGCATCAGGGTCTGTGCTGATGGTGTGGAACCTGCTTGGAATCCTCTCTCTCTCTCTCTCTCTCTCTCTCTCTCTCTCTCTCTCTCTCTTTCTCTCTCTCTGACTCTCTCTTCCCCTCTTTGTCCCTCCCCTACTCGCTTCCCTCCCTCAAAATAAACAAATAAACTTTTTAAAAATATATAAAATAATACAATTTGCAATATCCCCCAAAAGGATTAAATATTTAGGTATAAATCTAACAAAACTTGTAAATGGACCTATGCTCTAGATGAAATAAACCAAAGAAGACATAAATAAATGAAGACAGACTGCAAGGTGTATCATAGGAAAGATTTCAGTTCTCCACAAACTGATTTGCAGAATTAACAGAATGTCAATCAGACTCTTAGCAAACTTTTTTGTAGATCTGGGCAAACTGGGTTTTAAATTTATATAGACAAAGAACCTGAAGCATCCAAAGCAGTGCTGAAAACCAAGTTGGAGGGGTCACCTACACAGTCTTAAGTCTTAATATAATTACAGTAATAAAGACAGTGAATTGGAATAGATAAATGGACAGAACTGATTTCTCTGTGGAAGACCATCCACATACAC
>JAQQST010001555.1:0-12318 GCA_028646485.1 Cryptoprocta ferox | reverse complement strand
CGCAGCTGGGAGGCGGGTCCTGGGACACAGTGACAGTGTCTCCTACGGGGAATGGGGCTGTGACCTGGGCTGTGCCTTGGCTTAGACCATGGCCTCTGGGGACTCACGGTTCAGGAGGCCCCCTGAGCCTGGGCCCGCGTCTCCCCAGAGCTCTTCCCGCCTCCTGTGCTGAGCGCCATCGCCTCCCCCAAGCTCCGAGGGGGGGGGCCTGCTGACCCTGAGATGCCAGACGAAGCTGCCCCCCCAGAAGTCGGCCTCGAGGCTCCTCTTCTCCTTCCACAGAGATGGCAGCATCTTGCAGGACTGGGGCCCCCACCCCGAGCTCAGCCTCCCAGGAGCCCAGGAGGGAGACTCCGGGCTTTACTGGTGCTTGGCCACCCCTGAGGGTGGAGTGTCCCAGAAGCAGAGCCCCCCGCTGGAGGTCAGGGTGCAGGGTGAGTGGCAGAGGCCTATCGGGAGAGAGGTCCACCCCGCCAAGAGGGGAGAAGGAAATGCAGCCAGCTCCACAGAGGAGGAGGACAGGAGAACGAGTCAGGCACCTGTGGGTCCGGGTCAGGAGCATCTGCACACAGGGCCCCACGCCCGCCTCTCTCTGCTCGCGTCCCCAGTGGGTGCCTCTGTGGGGCTCTCCCTCCCCCTCTAACGGGCTCTGCTGCCACCACAAAGCACCCAGGCGGTGGCGGGGGAGGGGGGAGGCTTCAACGATGAAAACGTATGTCCTCACTGTCCCGGAGGCTGGAAGCAGGCTGTCTAGACTGTAGCGCCGTCAGGCTCATTCTGGGTTCTCTTCTTTAGGCTGAGGGGCAGGGGACGGATGGACGGAGGGACTCTGTGCTATCTCTTCTTCTTAGGGTGCTCATGTCGCCACGGGGGCCCCGCCTCAGGACTTCCCAGAGGCTGCATCTGCAAGGACCATCTCATTGGGAGGTGGGGCTTCGGCACACGAATTCCGGGGGGATACAGACTTTCGGTACGCAGCACACCCCATGGCCTGTCTTGTCTGCAGGAGAGGAGCCTCCACCTGGACCTTGGTGGGAGCGGCTCGGAGGCCTCGGACCCCGGTGTCACCTCTGCAAAGCCACCAGGACTCCCTTTACCGCACTGTGTCCATGTCACCTGCCCCTCCTGGGAATCCCTCACCCAGTAACAGAGGATGTGGGTGAGGCTTGTCCACCCCAGTCTCGCCAGCATCTCTGTGCCTTCCTTCCTCCCAGAGGATGCTGGGAGATGTCCTTCTTCCCCACTCAGGGCGGGCATCCCTCTGTCCCCTGCCCCAGCAGGGCCAGCTCACAGCGGGGCTCAGAGTCCGTGGGCACACGCTGTCCCTTCATTTCTCCCTGGAGCCACTATCGCCAGCGATGGGCAGCGGCAGGGGTCCGGTTGCACCTCGACGGATGTACTTTGGAAGGTTGGCCCATTTCTTCTTGCCTCCTCGTCCCCTTGTTTGAAAATGATTTTAACATGTTGTTAAAGAATTAACTTCACCCCAAGGGAGACCTGGCCTTTGCCGGGGGGCTGCTGGGTTGATCTTTCGGGATGCCATGTCCCAGCGGAGTGTCTCTGTTCGCATGGGAACCTCGGCCACCAGACAGTCTAACACCGTGGTTTGCGGTGAGGGCTTCGGGCCGTGCGGCCACGTCTCTGCCGGCAGAGAGACCGGTGCTGAAGGTGTGAGCCCGGCCTTCGGAAGGGCCGGACGCTAACGGTCAGCCGCGTGGGCTGACATCATCCAGCCGAATGGGCACCAGAGCTCTTCTGTGTATGTTGTCACGTGGGTGCCGGAGCGTAACTCGGGGGGGAGGACGTGTTTGGCACCTCCCCGGGCCGGTGCCCTGCGACCTGAGGCTGACTCTGACGGGCAGCCTTTCTCTGTAAAACAGCGGAACGGTCAACATAAGCAGCTTTCAGGGTGTTCTGTGAGTCCTTCTAGCAAATGACTGAAACCCAGGCGGCTCAGGGAACTCCTGGATCGGAGGTGAGAGTGGCCTCGTGTGGGCCGTGTTCTCTAACTGTGGCTGGGCTAACCTCTTGCACACGGTTCACAAAGTGCACACGAGATAAGACCCCAGTCGGTGAGGCAAATCAGATTAGGAGATAAACTGGAGCCAGAAGCAAGGTCACCATCCAAATGGCATCTTTTGCGCTCTGTCCCTGCTAAGGCAGGGACACGAGGGTGGGTCTCCCCTGACCTCACAAGTCTGGGAGGGCAGTGAGGTCTCTGCGAAATCACAGGACTGCTCGGGAAACAGCCAGAGTGGCCACTGCGGACACTATCTTCAGCTGCGTGTTTCCGTTGCTCCGTCGGCAGCTCCTGCTCCCCACGTGCTTCCCCCACGGGCTCTGGGTGTCGCGGCAAAGCCCTTGAGAAGAGCGAGTGGGCACGGCCACCGCGGGATGTGGTTTGCCTCTCAGCTTTCTGACCACCCGCCTAGCCTGGCTTGTGATTCTCCAGGGGGACAAACTCCCCACACCCCAACTTGGATGACCTCTGCCGGAGCAAGCCAGGATCACTTATAGGAGCACATAGTGTTCTCTGATTCGTTTACAGCCACAGAATCAGTAACAAACACTATTTAAAAGAATTCCAACTATAGTGGGGGATGGTTTTTTTCAAAGGAAGTTCCCCCACCTGCCCAGAAATCTTTTCATAAGCCTGATATGTAAATGTGGGGGGCCTGGAATTCTATCTCCTGTGATGCCTCGATGCCTCGTTTCTCAGCCCCCTGCAAGCCCGGAGCCCCCACGGAACCCTCAGGGCCCCATCAAGTTTACGCTGAGAGGGGCTACAGCCCCCAGCATCCACCAGAAACGTTCATTTATGTTACACAAACTGGGTTTCTTGTAATATTTCCTTTGAGGAAAGGGTCATGTGGATATTTTCTGAAGTTCGGAAACCACTGTCCTAAAGAGGACTGGACCGCACAGACTTCAGGTAACACGGCCCCAGGCGAGCTTCTGAAAGGTGTCGAGTTAGGCAGAGACCCCTGGCCCCCTGCCCCCCCGCACACCCCTTCCAATGCAGCCCGACTGGCCATTCCTAGTGCCAGGCATTCTCCCCGGCTTTCCTTCCCCTGCCCACAGAGCGGCCTGGTGGCTGCTCCCAGACCCCCCACTTCTCCTTCTGACCCTCCATTTCCTCTTCTGGGAGACTGGGGGGGATCCCCGAGGCCTTCCCCCATCTTTTGCCGTTTCCACAGATGGGGAGAAAACATCTCACCGCTGTTGTTCTGTTATCAGGGCGCTGCCCCTCGCATTTTCTGGGGGTGGCAGGGGCCCCGCTGCGTCCACCCTCTCATTTATTTCTTGCTTCCTGCTTGCTTCTCTCCTCAGCATTTAAATATGTTCAACTCTCTCCCATCTTAAAACAGATCAACAGCAGTACAGCTTTCCCCCATCCCCGCGGCTCTCCATGCGCTTCCTTGCTGCCCTGCGTTTCTCTGGCCTGTGACAGGTGATCTAGGGAGAGCAGGCCTTAGAAACTCCAGCTGCCCACAGGCCTCGGGAGCTGCCTCCCGCCCCCTCCGCTGCTTGGCTCCCCTCCCTCTGCCTCAGTCTCTCGGCCTCACCTGGTGGGATCCTGGCGGGATCCACATACACTGCCATGCGTGGGGGCTGTTCTCTCCCACTTCAGGGACCCCGCAAGGGCTGGTCCCCGCGCTCCTGGCCCCTCTGGGCACCCTTCAACCACCTGCATGCTGTGTCAGGTCTCTCCTGCCCCCTTCACGGCCCCGCTGAATAACACTTTTAACCCTGACCTTGAAAAAAGAAGGCAAACCAAGCAGGTAGACTAGAAGAGAGACGAGAGGGAGGTGGCTTACTTGGGGCTCTTCCACTAATGGCTCCTCTAGGACCAGGGCTTTGCTGCGCAGGGTCCCCGTCTTTCCAGACCAAAGAGAAGCTGAGGAGAGAGAGTCTGATGAAGGGTCTGACCCTTCATTACCGCCCTTCCCCTCTGTCAGAGCAGGACCCTCTTTCCCAGGGCTATTATGGCAGGAGAATCAGGGTGGAAGGCTTATTTCTCATTAACTTATTTGTCCCTAAAAATCCAGGCAGAAGACACAGGGGGTCTACACTTCATGGCTCAACTACTTTATCATGTACAACAGTATCTTCATCTAGGCTCCTCCCAGAGCAAGGCCTTGGACAAAGACTTGGGTGGAGGAAGTTTTGATGGGGAAGTGACCCAGGAAGCCAACCTGAAAGAATGAGGAACAGGAGCCTGGGAGGGGAGGAAAGCTGACCAAGGGTGTGTCAATGGCGGGTCACTGCTGTGGGCAACTGGGACTCAACCCTTCTGAAGAACCGCAGAGCACAAGTCTTAGCACTGTCACAGGGAAGGGTGGGGTGGGGGGGCGGCTTTTATGGGCCAGCTCAGCCCTTCTCTGGCTGGGGTTGCCTCTGGGGTCTGTACACGGTCCCCCTCGCACCTGGGCTGAGTGACCCTCACCGCTTCCAAGAAAACCCTGAAGCAGGTGCAGGCATGGGGGGAGGGGGCGCCGTCATGGCGGCGCCTTCCAACAGCAGCGCAGAAATCAGCAGGGCCAGAGGCTGTGGGAAGGGAACCCAAAGTGTCCGCTACACTCCAGAAGTTGGCTGGGAGCCTCCCTGCGCCGTTCCTCCGTCCTGTCTATGAGACAGGTCTCAGGAGATCACACGCAGAGTGACGGGGACCTCTCCTATGTGGGATTTACATCAGGATCGAAGGGCAGCCTGGGTCACTGTTCTGGAAGCCCTGAACTGGGGGGTGGGGATTCACGGTGGGAAGTTGGAAAGAGATTTCTTTGGAAACAGCTGTTACTTTATTGTGAGTTCCCACCGTTTCCACCTAAGGGATGCCGGTAAGTGAGGGGGGTCAAGGAGAGGACTTGGGGAGGTCCCGGGGGGGAGGGTCCATGGCCTGGGAGAGCTGGGCACTGAGATCTGACCCCCTCAAGGCAGGCAGGAGTGCCATGCATGCCGTATATCCTGACACCTGTCAGCGAGGAATATGGCAGGCCACCCAGGGCCAGCCGTGAGACAGCCTGCTCGGTGGGTCTCTGGTATCATATAGTGGGGACAGCGGAGGGGTGAGAGGAGGGGACAGAACGTTGGCCACATGTCCAGGGGCTGTGGAGGGACTCTCAAAGTACTGCCCAGAATAGAGATGCATCTAGCCTGGGTCAAGGGTAGAAGAGATCGAAGCAGCAAAACTCTTCAAAAGCCACAAAACTGCTCCTCAAAAGAAGAGACCATCTTAACCATCTGCCAGACCCATACACAGCAAAACCACTTAGCCAGATGTCATCACCTCTCCTCCATGCTCACCCTGCTGGAGAGGGGGAACAGGAGCTGGGGCAAGGGAGCTCAGGGCAGCAGAGGTGCCAGGTAAGCTGGGAGCAAGCAGAGAGAGTCTTTCCCCTCCCCCAGTGTAGGCTTCCAACCTGAGACAGACCCAAGCCAGGGGTGTGGGAGCCTGATTTGAATTCAAGTTTGGAATTTTGTATATTGCACGGGACAGGAAGTTCTCGTTTCTGAATTCAGACCAGAAGCCAAGACCAGACTTCTCATCTGAGCCAGGGGAAGACCACCCTACTGAACAAGAGTGAAGGGGCTGGGGGCACGCGGCTGGTTCAGTTGGTGGATCACGCGACTCTTGATCTTGGGGTTGTGAGTTTGAGCCCCATGTTGGGTGTAGACATTACTTAAAAATAAAATCTTAAAACAACAACAACAACAACAACAACAACAGTGAAGGGGTGGTGAGAGACAGAAATGGAGTTGAGTTTGGATCAGAACCCATGAGCCAGAATGAAAATCAGATTTTCAGAGTGCTCGAAAATCATCTTCTCAGAAGTTCTTTCTCCACATTGGACCAAGAAAGCTTAGGGGGGGTGGCGGTTAGTGTGTGTGTGTGTGTGTGTGTGTGTGTGTGTGAGAGAGAGAGAGAGAAAGAGAGAGAGAGAGAGAGAATTATCTCCCTCTACTCAATAAGCATGACATACTGTTTATGTTTGTTTATGGAGACAGGTCCAATCAATCTGATCACAGTTCCTTTTATCTGATCGCTGAGTTCCCTGTAGTGGCCACAAAGGTGCTCCTGGACTTCCCGTCAAGAGAGAGTTGGTCTTCCCCTGCAGGGGTGCAGTTGACGGACAGCCTGCAGCGCAGCCCCCCGGACCCCTGCTCTTCCTGGGCAGGCGCAGCTGTGACTGCACAGAGAGGGTGCAGGACCTTTGCTGGGCAGAGTGGAGACTGTCTGCTTTGCATGGTGGTGGTGGGCTCTCCCTGCCTGACTCTGCCTCCTTCCTTTCTATCTTTTATGGGCCTTTCCCTCCAACCTGCATGAAATTTCGTTCACACCCAATGCCAGCACCTGCTTTTCAGAGACCCCAATGGATAGACTCACCCTTTAAACTCTGCACATTTTACATGTTTCTCTGCTTTGTTTTGTTTTATTTTTTTTAACGGGAGGATTACATAAGAAAGTTTTCATACTCAGACTGAGACCTGATGTATGTTTTCAAAAAACCCCTATCCCTGAGGTTTGATGCTCCTAAATTGAACTTTCAGAACTCCCCACCTCATTCTCTTAGCAGATCCTACTACCCTTGAGATCATTTCTCCTTGAAAGCTTTTTCTGACTTCCTGACTTCAAATTTGCGAGATCCCCTTGTCCTAGGCTCCCCAGATGAGTCCTTGGTGAAACTCATCAAGCTCTCAGTTAGTTGTCCGAGGTCAGATCTTAGCCCCTGATTTCTTCAAGGTCATGATCTAAAACTCTTGGTCACTGCTAATCCCTTAGGACTCAGGACTGTGCCTGGACCACAGAAGCAGCTTAGTAAATAGCTGATGGAGTGCTGAATTTTCTCACCCAAAGGCTTGAAATGCTGGCCCTTGACCGGAACTAATGTATCTGCTTCCATCGTGTCCTCGGTCCTGGGCACATCACTCTTGCTTCCTGATCACAGCACCGACCCATAGAATTGAGTGTTTCAAAACACCTTAAGGGTTACCCCACCTGATGCCAGATACGTTGTAGAACATCCAACAATCCAAGATTTTCCAGTGTTAGCTTGACTACCGGGGACGAAGACTACCTCCCAAGGCCACCACTGTGTCCTGGACAGCTGTGACTGTCAGGTTTCCTATAGCTTTCATCCGCATCATATTCTCATCATTTACTCTTTCCATAACATTGACAACCTAGATTGGCTCTTTGGCCCAAAGTGCTTTTTTTAAGGGGGTCAAAAGTTTTCTTTCTCTGAATAGCCTCTCAGGTGGGAACCTAGCAAGCTTAAACTAGAAATACTTCAGGGGCACCTGGGTGGCTCAGTCGGTTAAGACTCTGACTCTTGGATTTGGCTCAAGTCAGGTCATGATCTGGCGGTTCATGAGTTCGAGCCCCGCACCGGGCTCCGTCTCTCCCTGTCCCTACTCCCCTTTCCAAAATAAATAAATAAGCCTTAAAAAAAAAAAGAGAGACTTCATTTATTCATCCATTCCAGAAATATCACTTGGTTGCTACATATGCCTAGCGTGGGACTTACAGGGATGTACCAAAAGATGGAGACCATCTGGGGAGACAAAGATGCTCGTAAGGTCAAATGATCACAGCAACATAGGAACTTCTGAGTGAGAGCTGACGCAGAGTATGCTGAGGGCTCAGGACAGGCGGTGTGTGGGTGGGTGGGTTGGGAATACAGGGGGCTGGGAGTCTAGGAAGGCTTCCTGTAGGAAGTGGGGATCTCAGTGGCGTTTGATGGACAGGAAGCATGAGTCAGTGAGCAAGCAGTCAAGCTCTGAGAGGACTTCCCAAGACGAACAGGGAAGCTCTTGGTGAGGGTAAGGGAAGTTGTAGGTTGCTGGGGGATGAGAAGTATTTCCCCTCCTAGGGACCATCAGTCAGTCACTCTGTCTCTAACAGCCTCCTGACAGCTTGTCTTCTTCATAGTCTTGGGGGCCGAGCAGGCCAACCTCCTGGGGAACAGACATGGGGGCCCTTCCGATGCTTTTCCTGCTCTCTCTGCTTTGGGCAGGTGAGAGACGGCAGCCGTGGGACAGGAGAGTCCCCTCCCCCCTGCTCTCCTGCTCTGCTGGGACTTGGGCTGGCTGGGCACCTTCTTTGGGGCTGGATGCCTCGGCTCTTCTGGAGCAAAGAGGAATAGGGCATGGCTTTGGTGCAGGCCTGAGAGATGAAGAAGCCTGGGCTATAGAAAGGGGACCAGCCCACAGCAGCCAGCGGAGAAGGTAAAACCTAGAGAGTAAGAACCCGGACGGAAGCCAGCCCTTCCTAGGTGCTCAAGTCAGGTGCAGCAGAAAGATGGGGGCAAGACAGGCAGCTGGGGGCAAGACTGAGCGTGGGGCCCGGGAAGCCGAGCAGTCCGAGGTCAGGCCGCATGCACCATGGCCCCGCTGCCAGGCTCAGCGGCCCAGAGATGCCAGCTGGGCTGTTGCCGTCTTCTCTTCCTTTCCCTGCAGCCAAAGGGGATTCTGGAGATCGTGTGGACACCGAGGATGCCAAGGACATGGTGGCCGTGCTTCGGGAGTCCATCAGCCTCCCCCTGGAAATCCCACTCGACGAGGAGGTCGAGAACATCGTCTGGTCCTCTCACAGAAGGCTTGCCACAGTAGTTCCAGGGAAAGAGGGGCATCCAGCTACCGTCAAGGTGACCGACCCCCGATACAAAGGCCGAGTAAGCTTCCTGGACCCCAGCTACTCCCTGCTCATTAGCAACCTGAGCTGGGAGGACTCGGGGCCTTACCAGGCTCAGGTCAACCTGAGGACGTCCCAGATCACCACCACGCAGCACTACGCTCTCCGTGTCTACCGTGAGTTGAGGCTGGGGGCTCTAAAGCTGCCTTTTCTGGCTTTCCTGGGCTTTGCGTGCAAAGGAGTAGTGGTCTCAGGACTCAGGGTTGTGGTTTGAGGGGCTGGGACTGGAAGGCAGGCTGTCTCCCGTGTGCCCAACCCCAGCCACCGGCCGAGTGGCCGGGAACAGTGAGGCACCGGGCACCGAGGCTGTTCTCCTGGACCTTCTCAACACCGTGAGAGGGGTCAGGTGCCCCAGACCTCTGGGGGTCTTCCTCTCCCACTAGATTCTGCATCCTGGGGGTGGATGGTGCCTCTAATCCAGAGCTTTTTATCCTTCTGTGTGATGTGAGGGCTACTAACCAACATCTCCTCTCTACCTGGACCACGTTTCTTCGTGCCTGTGACATTGACTGATGTTTGACCTTGAATCTTGCAGAGACTCTGATTACACTATACATGCCCCCCCCACCAGGAGGTGTGACAATATTTTCTGGGATCAAGGAGGCAGAATAGGGTTTAGAGAAAGGTGGGGTGCAAAGGGGAGAGAGAGAAGGCAAGGCTTTCCGGCAGTGGGGGCGGGGGGAGTAGAAAATGCCAAAGGCAGGTCTGTCTACCTTAGCAGCTGCCCAGGGGAGCCTGGAAGCAGATTTTATGGTGGCTGGGTTTTGTTAGTTTCTATTTACGTGAAGAGACACTTAGAGGACACACCCTTCACCCCACTATTGAGGAGCTTAAGGAAACAGACCCAGCCCCTGATTACTTAGAGGGTCTTTGCATGTTCCTCTCTCATCTAGGACGGCTGTCAGAGCCTCGTGTCACCGTGGGCTTTGAGATCTCCAGGGAAGGTGGCTGTAATGTGTCCCTGACATGCTCCGTGGAGAAGGCAGGCCTGGACGTGACCTACAGCTGGCTATCCTGGGAAGATGGCACTCAGCTAGTCCGTGAGGGCTCTGCCCTCACCGCATCCTGGAGGCCCGGGGACAGGGCCCTCTCCTATGCCTGCAGGGCCAGCAACCCCGTCAGCACCATCCGTTCCCATCTCGTCCCTGCCGGGCCCTTCTGTGCAGGTAAGAGGACCCCAGAGACAGGCGGCCACTCCCTCCCTTAGCCCCTCCCCAGAGTGTACCTGGGATCCAGAGCCTCCCTCCTTCCCACAGGGACTTGACCCCTGGACTGGGGAGAGAGCCAGTGCTCCCAGCTTCCCAAAGGTTCTCTCTTCTCTCTCTCAGCTTGAGATCACTCCCCAGATCTCAGTTTCTGAGCTTCTGTGATGAGAACACGTCATGTCCAGAGACACTTGCAAGGGAACAGCAACTGACTGCTGACTTGAGACCCCTCTGTGGGATCTGGGCTGGGGGTCTGCCTCCTGACGCAGACCTGCCCCTTCCTCTGGTGAGCCCCTCTCCCCTTGCCTTCTTCTGCCCCAGATCCTGGCTACGCTTCGGACACGTCGACTTACTTCTGCCTCTGGGTCAAGGGGCTGTTGCTGCTCCTGCTCGTGGTCCTTCTGGCCGTGGGGCTCTGGCTCATCCCAGCCCGGAAAGGATGCAGAACGCCAAGGATAAGCACACTCACGAGAAACAGGCTGAGACCGAGAAAGGAGAAGCCCCACCTCGGCCTGGCCTGATCGCCCCCTTGGGGACCCCTGTCCTGAGCACTGTTTCTTCCCAACCTCCCGTCCCTCCCCTCCCGGGTGCTTCTCCTCCCAGGGGCCCGCGGATGGGTGCCCCAAGGACCGCTCTCCCTGAGGGAAGATATCTGGCAATAAAGGCACATCAGGGGTCACTCCTGTGGAGGAGCTGGTGCTTGGTCCTTGGCTGGATGACTAGGGGCCAGACCTGCTTCCCTGACCTTCCTTCCGTTCCAGCTGCCCCCCGCCCCGTCCATGCACTCCCCTCCCCCAGCTTCCCCTCCCCCCAGCCTCCGCTAAGCCGAGTGAGTCCTCGAAAAGGCCCCTTCACAAGCAGGTGTTGGTATTTATTATTTGACACCTACCCCCTTTTCCCCACCAACACATAACATTGACACCTTAAATAAAAAAGCGAGAGACTCCCCATCTCTGAAACAGGATGGTTCCAAGCACTGAGAACCCAGAGGAGTGCGGTGGTGTTCTTCCTTCTTCCTCTTGTTCTCAGGCCTGGCTTCCACCCCAGGGCCCTGGCTCAGCCCAGAAGTTGTCCTGTGAAGCGCCCCAGGAAGTCCTATCTGGGACTGAGTCGAGCCCAATGACCCTCGGTCACCTTCCTATCTGCCTGATGCAGGCTGCTCAGGGCCTCTGGTGCCTGGCCCGGGGGATGACAGCTTGGCTGGACCAGTAGCAGAAGTCGGGGCCCCTGACGGCTGTCTGCAGTTGGTATTACTGCCCTGTCCTCCCCTAAAGATCTCCATGTCTCAAGCCTTCTCTCTGGACCCTTGTCTTGGGCTCATGTCCGCCCTTTCCACACACACCTGTCCCTTAAGCAAAGGACCTTAAGCTGATGCTTTTGCTCCTTCCTGATCCCCGCAAGCCATCCAAGTTCCTCACCTGGGCCTGCTGAGCCACTGTGTGGGTCACCTTCCCCACATCGGATCTTGAGGGGCAGGTGGGGAAGCACTGGGGAGGAGAACTGGAAGCCACCTGGCCCAGGTAACAGGCGGTAACAGGCGACAAGGATCGCAAGTGAATTGGAGGAGGTGGTGTAGGATTGGAGGGGATGGTAGGAGATTGGCTAGGCTCTGCCACTCACTTGGGACGTTTTCTTCCTCATCTAGACTCAGACTGTTTCTACAAGGAACACTCTGAGGGAGAGGCAGGCACAGGTGCAACCGATGGGGCTCTTACCAGAGACGTGGCTGTGGAGGTGGAGGCAGGACAGCTGGTGCCCCTGGGGACTCTGGGAAGAGGAGTCTGAGGGACTGGGGACCAACATTCCTGACATTCCTCCAGATCCTGCCTTCCCCTCTCAATGGGAAGGATGCTGATCTCCAAAGGGACTTCCAGGAGAAGGAATGTCAGGCTGTGAAGGGTAGTGGGATGCATAGGGGGTGGTGGGGACCAAGGACACAGCCTGGGAAAACAGGATGGGGGCCAGGCACTAGGACATGCAGGAGGAAGGTGCTTTCCAGGTTCCGGACTGGAAAGGAAGCAGGGTCAGGAGGCTAGCATCGGCTTCCTGCCTATGCTTCTCCCCTCCTTCCTTCCTTCCTTCCTTCCTTCCTTCCTTCCTTCCTTCCTCTTTCCTTCCTTCCTTCCTTCCTTCCTTCCTTCCTTCCTTCCTTCCTTCCTTCCTTTTTCCTTCCTTCCTTCCTTCTCTACCTTCCCTCCCTCCTTCCTTCCCTCCTTCCTTCCTTCCTTCCTCCCTCCCTCCCTTCCTTCCTTCCTTCCCTCCCTAACTTCCCTCCCTCCTTCCTTCCTTCCTCCCTCCCTCCCTCCCTCCCTTCCTTGTTTTATTTTGAGATAGAGAGGGGGAGAGAGGGGATCCCAAGTAGGTTTCACACTCTCAGCATGGAGCCCGACATAGGGCTTGAACTCACAAACCATGAGATGG
>JAQQST010001553.1:0-12319 GCA_028646485.1 Cryptoprocta ferox | reverse complement strand
CATCATCACCACCATCATCACCATCATCACCATCATCATCACCATCATCACCATCATCATCACCTTCATCACCACCATCACCATCATCATCACCACCATCATCATCATCACCATCATCACCACCACCATCATCACCATCACCATCATCATCACTTTCATCACCACCTTCACCACCATCACCATCATCATCACCACCATCATCATCATCATCACCATCATCATCATCACCATCATCACCACCATCATCACCATCACCACCATCATCATCATCACCTTCAACATCATCATCAGTATCATCACCATCATCACCATCATCACCACCATCACCATCATCATCACCGTCATCACCACCATCATCATCATCATCACCATCACCATCAACATCACCACCACCATCATCATCATCACCATCATCATCACCTTCATCACCACCATCACCATCATCATCACCACCATCATCATCATCATCACCATCACCACCATCACCATCAACATCACCACCATCATCATCATCACCTTCAACATCATCATCACCATCACCACCACCATCACCATCACCATTTTCACCACCATCACCACCACCATCATTATCACCACCATCAACATCATCATCATCATCACTATCATCACAATCATCACCACCATATCACCATCACCATCATTAACATCATCCCCATCATCCCCATCCCCACCATCACCGTCACCATCATCATCACCACCATCACTCTCATCCCTATTTCACAACTGAAGAATCTCAGGCACAGGGAGCTAAGTGGTCACCACATGATAAGCAATGACATTGCTCCAGAGCTTAAAAAATCCCCCTTCCTTTTGGTTCTCCTGGGCCAAGATGAGTAGTGGTGACCCTAGGCTGAGTGGCCTCATGTGGCTAGGGGAGAGGAAGGGTGGGAGGGAGGGCTCACCTCCATCCTTTCAAGGCATGACCTGGAAGTCCCTCCCACGACCTCTGCTCATGGCGCATTGGCCAGGACCTGGTCACGTGGCCACCTGAGGCTGCTGTGGAGGCTGGGAAATGGAGGCTTCTTTCTGGTCAACCATGTGCCCTGATCCCAGGAGGTGAGCTGATGCTGCTGGTCCACAGCCCGCAGTCTGAGTAACAGGGCTTTAGGGCCCAAACATCCCTGTGTTCTTTCCCTGTGGGGGCCACCTGCTGAGGCCCGTGGGAGGTTCCTATTTGGTCCTGTAACTTACCAGCCCTCGGGGCCATTCTGCAAAGCCTTCTGGTTGACCCCTGACGACAGACCTGCACAGTTCCCCTAGTGAATTCGTGCAGCATTTCTTGACGTGGGCTCCCCCACAGGATGCATTGCCGAGTCGCCTGGTGACTGTGTTTGTTTTCCGGACATTGATCTGACGCATGTTATGAAAGCACAGAGCTGGTTTCGAAAAGGGGTAATTTCTCCTGTCGATATCAAACACATTCAATGCATCACCAAGACTGCTCATTACAATTTCAAATGTGCTCAGAGATAGGAACCTGTAATCCTCACCCGTCTCTCTGCCTCAGACTTCAGGGGAATGAATCTGAGTCCCAGAATAGGCATGTGAAGGCACTGAGCCCCAATGTGAGGGCTGAGGACCCCCTGGCATATGTCTTCAGTGTGCTGGCGACACAGGAGGGTCGGACCACATTGGGCAAGGCTGCAGTGCTCCATGGGCCGGACACCTGGCATCTCTCCACTCATCCCCACAAACGTCAGCTAACCCCCAGTGAAGTGTGAGGGAGCACCCTCAATGCCAATTCCACAGGGGTCAGCGCCCCGCGCACACTGACATCTCAGGTGGCTGCCCGCCGTGCTGCTCTGGCTGAGCCAGAGCGTCCTCACGCGTGACACTTTCCTGGGATCCAACCAGTCACACAGGGCTCACCGACCCGGACCCAGCCTCAGGGCGTCACAGTGAGGTGCGGTGGCTTCCTCTGTGCCCCTGCCCCGGGATCACACTATTCCACACTCGGAGGGGTCAACCCAGAACCCCCAGGGCGGTCCAATCCCAGCAGGTGAACCGGAACGATGCAGACTCATCATCCTTGAACCAAATGCTGTCATTTAACCGGATCAAGACATTCAATTCTATTTTTTCCCTCCAGGCTGTTACTTTTTCTGTCAGCATCATGGCGAATCCCCTAATGGTCGCCTCCTCCGCCCGCGCGCGAGCCCTCTTCCGGGGTCGATTCTGAGAAGCAGGATTGGTGAACCACAGGGCGTGCGTGTGCAGTTTCTGTTCTAGTAGATACGCCCAGATTTCTCCACAAAAGGTATTCTAACTTACCCATTCTCACCAACAGAATGTAAGAATCCTGTCTTCACACATCTTTGCTAATACTTGATGTTATCCTTATTTCTCATTTTTGCAAATCAAATAGGTGGGGAAAACCCTTGTTTTAACTTGTTTTCCCTCATTCCTACTGAGTGATCTTTGCTGGCTGGCTGGCATCTCTTTCCTGTGAATTGTGCGTTTATATCTTTCGTCTGAATTTCTGTCGGGTTGCTTATCTTTCTCCGTGTTCTCTATGAGGGTGATTTCACGTTGTGCACGTGGACCCCTGGCTACGTGCTGTATGAGTGTTTTCTCCTGGCCTGTGAGTAATCTCCTACCTGTATCTCTAGTCATTTAGAAATGTTAAATTTTGTACTAGTCAAGCTTATGTGTTTTTTATTTTACTTTTTTGCATTTTTTCTTGTTCAAGGTCTTTTGTCTCTGCAGGTTACATTTTCTTTTTTTTTTTTAATTTTTAATGCTTATTTTTGAAAGAGAGAGACAGAGACAGAGTGTGAGTGGGGAGGGGGCAGAGAGAGAGACGGAGGCACAGAATCCGAAGTAGGCTCCAAGCCCCCAGCTGTCAGCACAGAGCCTGATGAGGGGCTCGAACTCACGAACCGTGAGGTCATGATCTGACCGAAGTCAGATGCTTAACCGGCTGAGTCCCCCAGGTGCCCCGGTTACATTTTCTTGTATATTTGTCCAATGTTTTTTATAGTTTTGTTTTACATTTAGGTCTTAAATCCATCTTAAATTATTTTTGGAAATAATGTGAGGTCGAAGATTAATTTTATTTTCCCACAATAATAGACAAGTGTCTCCACACCATTTGTTACCATCAATCCCCTATGGATTCAAAATACCTCCTTTCTTGTATATTAATTTCTTACATTCTAGTATCTCTGTTTCTGGACTTTTCATTATGTTCTATTGATTCTCTGCTCTATTTATTTCCACCCCACTTGTTTTATATACGACATATTTGTTACATATTCGACACTGGGAGGGAATCACCGTTTTCTCATTCTCTTCTTCCTTTCTTGTCTTTACCGTTCTTGCACTTTCTCTTCAAGATGAATTTGGAACCCATTGGTCAACGTCCATGAAACTGTGCTGGGGCTGAGCGATATAATTTTGAGGCTTTCTGCCTAGAAACACAGCAAATGTCGGCTCCCTTTTATCAGGGATATGTTATAGGCACCTTCGTGAGCCCTCACCTTTTCGCTAGGCTGACTCACATACCTTAAAGGTCTCGCTGCTATTATAAAGGGAAACTTACTTTTTCTGTTTAATCTTCTCATTAGTTATGGCCGATCATGAAGACAGCTTTTATTTTTGTATTTTGAATTTTCCTTTAAGCCCCAATGATTTGTGATATTGATTAATTGCATTTTTTATGTAGACGATAATACACTCTGTAAATATGGATGGTCATGTCTTTTTTTTTTCAATATTCACACATTTTTCTTCTTGTCCACATGTTATCCAGAATCTCCATCCAATATCGCTCATGACAGCAGTATCAGGCATCTTTATTAGGTTCTTGGCTTCAGTGGGACAGCTTCCCATCCTTCTCATGAATATGATGAAAATGAGATTCTCCACATTGTCTGAATGTTGCAAGCTTATAAGACCCTGGTGAGTGTTCCTGGTCAGTGCCTTGAAAGGTTTTAAAAATGATGTATCCAGTTCCTGAACAGATTAAATGGATGTTGGGATGAAGTCAACCAGAGCTGTTGCCCAAGCATCCTACCCACGTTCATAACTCTGGTCAAGGAAAGAAGGTAAAGAAGACCTTATCTCTTGGGGACGTTAACTAAAGAGAGGCCCTTGATTACCTTTGAGCTTCCACAACTGCCATAACTCTCCAGCCAGAGCCACGGGGAAGACAGATGGAAATCTACCGAACACGGATCAGCTCACACCCTCTCTAACGCTCATCACGAACCCCCCCACCCCGAGAGCCATGTGTTTTGATGTCACTGAGCAGAGGAGGTCCCTGAGGCTCAAGAGATGTGAGACGGCTTGGCCAAGGCTCGAGGCAAGTAAGATGGGGTGTATACCATCTGGACCATGGTTCTTCCCCCCCCACACACATCCCAGAGTGTACAGGAAGTGAGGAGTATGAACTACTGACGACACTCATGGAAAATAAATGGGTGTTATGAATAAAATAACATAATTAGCCCTAAACAGAGTTCCCTTAGGTGGCTCGCGCTTTTCACATACCTAATCCTGTACAAGATCGGCCAAGGCCACTGGGCAGCAAAGAGAAGACATACCTCTTCTAGAGGTAATGGGCTTAGCAGCTCCTTTGCCACCCCCCACCCCAGGAGGAGACCCCGCACTGAACCTAAGGACCGAAGACCTCCACCAAAATAATGGAGAGAATTAGGACAGAAGGGTGGTCCCATGATATTCAATCACAAGCCTGCCTCCTCTTTTGTGAAACAGTAAGCGACACATTTCAATATAGCGTTCCAGAGAAACATGAAACCAAGTGTTAGGACTTGGATTAAAGGTGAAGCCTGTAGTCTTTGGGTTTACACGTTCAAGTCTCTCACTGCAGATGGGCTGCCTGCCTCAGGGAAGGCCGCGGCCGCTGGAAGATCTTTCCATACGTCCACCCGAGTCACCTGATGCCACTTGTGTCCCCCAGGAAGAAAGTCACTCATGCGCATCTCGGGAGTTTGTACAGCACAGGACTGTTGGCGAGGTGTTGCTAAAGCCTTTGTCACAGTGAGCGCCCCGTATGGACTCATGTCTGGTCTTTACAGGACTGTGGATACAGAGAAGGAGCAATGTCAGGCCCATTCTCCACCGAGAGGGCTCCTAGGACCAAACTATTGGCAAAGAAAGATACTCCAAGCCCCAAAGTCCAGGTCTGAGTGAAGTGCAGGCCTTGGGAAGCACAGGGGGGAAGCCGTGATGGAAGAGCACACTCCCCATCGGGTGTCCCCGAGGTGGCATCGTGGTGACGTCTGCCAGGTATGCCTGGTTCTCACCTTATGCAGACTTGGAAGGACAGCGCTCCAGGTCCCTTGTGGTGGGGGGCGGGGACAGTGACTTATTCTGGCCAATGAGTTTTAGATGGAGATGACACGTGTCGTATCCAATCAAAGCATTTAATTGCCAGTCGAGACCCCCCACGGGCTGTCTTTCCTGCTGGCTCAGCAGCTGGCAGCATTCAGCATGGCGGCTGCCCCCGCGCACGACCCTGAGGGCATGTCTCGCGGGTGATGACCGAACCACAGACCTCTTCTGGCCATCACATCTTCAGTCCTTTTCCTCTTTTTAAAAAAAATTTTTTTTACATTTATTTATTATTGAGAGACAGAGGGAGACAGAGCATGAATGGGGGAGGGGCAGAGAGAGAAGGAGACAGAATCGGAAGCAGCTCCAGGCTCTGAGCTGTCAGCACAGAGCGGGACACGCGGCCCGAACCCTCGAACTGTGAGATCATGACCTGGGCCGAAGTCAGTCGCTCAACCGACTGAGCCACCCAGGTGCCCCAGTCCTTTTCCCTTTATTACCTTGCACACATTGGGAGCTTGATTAAGATGGAAGAATGGATGGATGATGTGATGGTGCCGTAGCCCTCAACTCAGCAGTGGCCACCCCGTGGTCCTGCAAATCTGGTCCTGGCAGAACTTGGAACTTCCTCTTCACTCATATTACGCACACGGATGCCATGCTGCTGTTAAGGTGTCATCGGGTACTCAGGACCAGCCCTGGACAGGGCACGAAGTTATGGCCAGTTTAGGTGGTGCTGAGACTGGGTTCCTGACTGGTATTGTCTTGTTCTCATCTATCTGGCAGCCTACGGCCCTAGAGAGCCGTTCTTGTGAGCTGAGCGCTGACTTGTTCGGGTTCCGTGATAAAGTGTGCAGCCAGGTCCGGCTCAGCGTGCACGAGTGTGCTGGCTCCTTTCCTCCAGGAAAAACATGACCCAGTGCCCGAGCCCAGGCTGCATGAGACATGGTGAGAGGAAGATGCGTGTTCAAAAGGAAGGGGAACCGAAGATATTGAGGTGACTCCTCGAAGTTGACAGTGTGTTTGTGTGAATGTGCATGTGTGTGAGTATGCATGTGTGTTAGTGTGCACGCGTGGGTATTTATGTGAGTGTGCATGTGTGTGAGTGTGTGTGCATGGGTGTTTGTGTGTGCACGTGTGTGAGTGTGCATGTGGGTGTTTATGTGAGTGTGCATGTGCATTTGCATGAGTGTGCCTGGGTGTTTGCATGAGTGTACATGTGTGTGAGTGTGTGCATGGGCATGCAAATGTGCAGGTGCACTCGTGAGGGTGTGCATGTGTGAGTGTGCATGTGCGTGAGTGTGCGCACATGGGTGTTTGCATGAGTGTGCATGTATGTATCTATATGTGTGTCTGAGTGTGCATGGGTGTTTGTGTGAGTGTGCTTGTGTGCATTTGTATTTGTGTGCTTGTATGTGTACATGTGTGTGTGCACGTGCATGGATGTTTGTGTGTATGTGTGTGCCTACGTGTATGAATGTGTATGTGTGAGTGTGCACGGGTGTGTGTTTGTGTGTGCGTGTGCATGTGTGTTTGTGAGTGTGCATGTGTGTTTGCTCATCTTTCCTCCCGAAGGTCAGGAGTCACACACTTTGTCTCCCCTTGTGACAGAAACATATGCTGTTCATTAGAGGCGGCTGACACTGTTTACTCCTCTGCAGCTCATGAAAATATGTAAAAGGGTTTCAAGCAAGCCATCAATGTACACGAGAAAGCAGATGAAAAATCATAAAGGACACCTTTGAGGGCAATTTGGAAATGCCATTATGGAAAAGAACGACTTGCAAGTGTCCTAGGAAGACCATTAAAAGCAGAAGTTTAATAACTGTGCTTGTTGTCACCGGTGGCATAGGAGGCAGATGGCACTAAAAATAAGACCTGGATGAGACTCTCAGTCCCACCACCTAGCGGGCGAACCAGCATGGAAAATTAACTTTTTCTCTCTGAATATCAATCACTTGTAAAATTGAGGCACTTTGCAAGGATGTTGTAAGAACGAAACAGGATCTCACTCGTAAAACTGCTGGGACAGGGGCACGTGCAGGTGCTCGGTAACGTCTCATTCGTGCAGTCACTGTTTATCATTCAGTGTCCCCGGAACAGTAAGACACCACATCATTTCGTTCTGGAAGAGGCGTCTCCCAACCACGTAATCGCAACCTTCTTAACAGACGCCTTTTCCTCACCGTGGTAATGGGCCCAGAGCGGGGCTGCTGACACCCGCCGCACCGCACGGGGGACTCTGAACTTGAACCGAGAGGAAAGGACATTACCTATCATATGTTTATGCGTTATGTTGGAAGTGGGACTCTCTACAGAAGTCAGTGCCTGGGGTCCACGGGGAAGAGCCAGGGTGAGGTGGAGAGTATCAGCATTTGCACACAGAAAGAGGCAGAAGATTGCATGCACGTAGCGGGGAGAGACAGAGACAGAGACACACACGCAGAGACCCTGGTTGTTATTTGACGCCACAACTAAGTTCTAACACAATTTTCTCATTTCCTTGAGGCGTGTACTGTGCATAGATGACTGTCTTCCAAAGCTCCAGTAGCAACAGTAAGTCTTAGGTGAACCTTCATGGAGATGTGGGATCATGATAGGAAACTAGGCGTAACATGAAGGTGTCCTGCTAACACTCTCCACCCGGACTCTGCAGCCAGCCCTCAGGAAGCCAGTTCCTGACAAAACCGGTAACTTCCTAAATTTACCAGCTAGCTGGTGACAGCGTTGTAATATGTGTCACCTCATCTTTAGTATTCTGTACTTAATGTTGATCATGACTATCTATAACCCTCCGGATTCAGACCCCACCTTACATCTCTTGGCGAGCCCCTGAATGCCCTCCCCCAAGCACAGTGTTAGGGTCGAGAGGGGCAGATACGCATTTGCTGAGCTGGTTGATAACCACATTAACATTATCTCCACCGCCACGGGTCCTCAGCCTGCAGACTTCTGAGTGAAGCTGGTGATGTGCTGTGTCGCATAACCCGCACCGTGTCTGAGGACATTCGGGATAGAGCACTATCTCCCCGGGCTTCAGCTCAGAAGCATCTTTTTAGTCAGAAAATCTCCCCATCCTGTATTTTCAAGCTCTTACCTGTTGGATGTAGGGCATGAAGGAAACACTAAAACAGTGGCTAGTTCTGCCACTGTATCCCCGCATGTGTCCACCTGTGGGCTGGGAGTACCATCCCCACCTTGCCGTCCCCGCGGCTTTCAGCACCCTGGACAGGACCAATGACCGGCCTGGGACGGAGATGCCCAGGAAGACTGCACCTGCGGAAACAGGGATGAAGTCGCAGGTGAGTGAGGGAACTTTCGAGGGGATCCTGGGGGAACAGAGAGGGCTCTGGGGGAGGAGGGGCTGCAGGCCACCGCCTGGGGCACCTCATGTAACATACACTTCGGGTGGCTCATCCCTGGTTACCCGGGGCACACTTGGCTGAGGTCAGGGATCGTCCACGTGTGTGGGCAGATTTCTTCCCTGTCACTGCCTCGCTCCCCTGGTGGCCATCTCACAGGTAGGTCCTACAGGACCTAAATACGCACTGAGCCATCTTTCCCTGAAAAGGACAGAGGAGAAGAAAACATTACCTTCCCACACAGGGCAGAGAATTCCTGAGACAGACAAACACTTGCTTCCTGCAAGACTCAAGACCTCTTTCCCCTCTTCACTGCTCGTCTGAGGAAGAGTAACGTAGCTCCACCCCCTGCATCCCCACTGCTGCTGGGACCCGCGCCCGCAGCCCAGAGCTCACTTCCTGGCAGGCAGTCACTCTGCTGGGCCTCATCCTGCGTCCTGCCTCTCCTCTCTGACCACATGTGCACATGCATAACTGTTGCTCTATTTATTTGCTTTCTCTGATGATCCACCTGCAGTCTATTTTAATTAGAAAGTTAGCCTTGGGCCAGGCATAACATATACCTATTTTGTTTGACTGCTTTTGAAAACTAAACCACCTAGAAGCCCCCCACCCCCACCCCCGCTCATTAGCCTGCCAAGATTTGTATAACACCGACAACGGCGAAACGCCTTGAGTGCATCCGGCCAGCTCAGCAAGAGGGAGGTGGAGGGGACGGGATCCCTGCTCTGTGAGGACCCAGCTATTGAAAGAGATCACCCAGTCCTCCCAGGTTGGTCAGAGGGGTGTGGCTCGGCCTTTGGAGACAGAGCTTGGAGGGCACAGCCTTACAGTGTCTGCACCACTCTGTCTGGCTCCTGCTTTCCTGCTCTGCGTCCGCCTCCTGCAGGGACAGCGATAAGCGCCACGGGGGGCAAAGCGAACTCTGCCTCAGCGCTGAGCCATTTACAAGGAGATGCGATTAAAGGGTGGCTGTCATGACATCCCTCCCAGCCCTGCTCATCAGTCACAGGTGGTTACAGGTCAGCAGGGAGGTCTGTTTACTGTCACGCATGATTCACAAATTAGATTTCATTCGCAAATCCAAATAATTAAAATAAAGAACTAGGGGCGCCTGGGTGGCTCAGTTGGGTAAGCCTCTGACTTCGGCTCGGGTCACGATCTCACCGTGTGTGGGTTGGAGCCCCACATCGGGCTCTGTGCTGTCAGAGCAGAGCCCGCTGCAGAGCCTCTGTCTCCCTCTCTCTCTGCCCCTCCCCTGCTCCTGCTCTCCTCCTCTCTCAAAAATAAATAAATATTAAAAAAATTAAATTAGATCGCACCCAATTAAAATGATAATCTTACCTCGGAGTTCTCTCGTGCCTTGTTTTGGATCCTGCATGAGGTTCACGGGCTCCCGCCTCTGTGCAGACCCCTGCAGCTCCCCATGCAGGGCCTGGGGGCCCTTCCCAGCATATGTCACACCGTGCCCTCCTGCTCAAACTCTCCAGGGCCTGCACCTACTCTGAGTAACGTGCTGTCCCAAATGCAGCCACAGGCACGGTGCTAGCTGAGAAATCAAAATGTGGCAACTGAGGAACATTCAGTGTAATTATTTTTAAAAATAGTTTAATGTTTATTTTTGAGAGAAAAAGAGAGAGGGGGAGGAGAGAGAGAGAGAGAGAGGAAGAGGCAGAAAGAGAGGAAGCTGGGTTCCTGCCCCGCCTCACTCCAAGAGGGCGTCCGGTCCTGCAGGCATAAGAGAGTTCTGTCTGGACTCCTCCAGGTACCTGTGTCTCCTGACCCACCTTTCTGGGGCGGAGGGAGGAACAGGGTGGCCTGGGATGGTAGCGCAGGGACAGACACTGAGCTGGACACACTGTTCAGTCTGTGCTGAGTTCTTTTTTTTTAATTTCTTTTTTTAGTTTATTTATTATTGAGACAGAAACAGAGCATGAGTGGGGGAGGGGCAGAGACAGAGGGAGACACAGAATCAGAAGCAGGTTCCAGGCTCTGAGCTGTCAGCACAGAGTCCAAGGCGGGGCTCGAACTCGTGAACCGCAAGATCATGACCTGAGCCGAAGTTGGACGCTTAACTGACTGAGTCCCCCAGGTGCCCCCAGCCTGTGCTGAGTTCTTGAGAACGAGCTGATGGGCCTGTGCTCCATTCGCACGGGCCAGCGCCCCTTGAACACTATCTCCATAGGAGCTGTCTCATTAGCATGGAGAGAACTGGGAAATCCTCCCCACCTCCATCACCTCTGCACTCCAGTCCCTCATGATTTCTAGTTTCTAGTCAAGGATTCTGCACCCTTAAGTACACTGTAGACCTGATCAATTGTCTCTACAGAGAAAAGTACAGGAAAGATTGGGGACTGTGGGTGGGGGGTGGTGGAACAAGTCCGCATTTATTTTAAATCCCAAAGTTTCCCTTAATTTACAGATTCTTCTGAGCCAGATGCCTAGCCATCTGCATAAAGCACTCTCTCCTGGAAATGAAGCCCTGGGCCTCCCAAAAGGCCCATTCTTTATTGTAAGTGAAGGCCACATCACTGCTGTTGGAACATTCCTTCTGCTATTACTATCCAGAGAGAGAAGGCTGTGTCGTTCTGGAATCTACTATTGTTAAGATGCCGACAGTCTCCAAAGCAATCTACAAATTCAATGCAATGCCGATCAAACTTCCAACTGCCTTTTTGCAGAAATAGATGAGCTGATTCTAAAATGCACATGAAAATCCGCATGGGTGATGGTGATTTGGGATGGGGGACTTCCTGGGGAGTCAGGCTTTGGTACCGGAGGGGGTGAGAGCATCAGAGGAGCTCTGGGTCACAGTGGGCCTGAGCATGGGCAGGGGATTGTGGACGGGCCAGGGACAGGCAGGTGGGTGGGCAGCACCTTCCGGAGCAGAAACTGGAGTGGACGGGTCATGTGACTTGAGGTGGGGCAGGGTTCAGTGATGGGGAGCAAAGCCACCATGAAAGGAGGCGGGGCCAAGCAAGAGCGGGTGGGTGCACTTGAGGGGGTGGGGCCAGGTGAGGGTGGGTAAGGCCTCTCTGGTCAGTGCTCCCTGGTCAGTGTTCCCTGTCTGTCCTTGTGTAGGGTTCCTCGTTATGACTGAGAACTCCCAGCGTTTCTCTCCTGCTGGCAGGTCCCCTCATGGTGTCCCCTGGCCACCTCACAGCCACCCCTCTCCGTGGCTTCCAGCAACCCCAGCACCTCCAGAAACAGCAGGCAGAGTGGCCACCTGCGTGTGAAATGACAGGATGTCGTATGTTCAGGATGGTCCAGGGGTTTATTTGGGGCGGAGGGAGGAGCAGGCAGAGGCCGCCATGGACAGTTTTAGGGCACAGCCAGAGACGCGGCTGTCCCCAGGGAGCTCATGCCCCAAGACAAAAGTGCACTCACAGCCGCCCTCCGTCCTCGCTCCTGCCTCCTCTCAGCTCCTCTGGTTTGCTTCGCGCTCCGCGCAGGATCCCATCTGGCCGTGTTGGCACCTTTTCCACTGAGAACCTCAGGACTAGGTGTCACCTGGGCGCCGGGGTGACTTGAGAACCCCTTGTGCCCTGTTTTGAGGGGGCTGTTCTAATTCCAGACCCCCGTGTGACTTCGCAGTTTTTTCCTTTGTTTTGGCCCCAAACATCCCAGCAATTCCCTCCGTG
>JAQQST010001552.1:0-12323 GCA_028646485.1 Cryptoprocta ferox | reverse complement strand
GCAGGGCGAGGAGGGCCTTGATCAGCTGCACTCGGCCGTCCATCGCGCCGCGCTCGCGCCGGCTGGGCTGTCCGCGCTGTGCTGGGCGGGGAGGCGTGGCGGGAAGTGCGTGTGCGCGGAGGCGGGCCCGGGCCGGGGGCGGGGCCAGCGCGGGAACTGAGGCCGGCTCCGCCCACGAGGCCTGCTGGTCGCGAGGGCGTGGGCGCGACGGAGGGGTGGGTGCACTAGGGCGCGAGCGGACGGGGGAGGGTCAGGCCTAATGGCTGCGGGGCTCAGGTTCCGCAGGCGGGCAGCTGGAGAGGGGCGGGGCCAGGGGAGGAGTCCAGGACCTCTGGCTCTATCTGCTGCAGGCAGGGCTTGTTGCACGTGAACGTCGGTGGGGTCATTTTCTGGGGGTTGGGGAGTCCTTCCTTCCCAACTCTTCGGCCTCTCAAGCCTAGCGTATATTTGCGGACTCTCGTATCTGGGCACCACTTGAGGGAGGGTCTTCGAACACAGTTTCCTGCTGAATCCTGCATTTCTCGGTAGAGAAGTTTTGCACAGCGGGTTGTAAATACGGTTGCTTTGCACGATAATGGGAAAGCCCCAAATATTTGCAAACATTATCTAGAACCCCTTAGTCAAAGAATGATGCTCCATGACCAGTTAATGTAAAGAGGGTTAAATGATAAGAAATCTCTTAATTTGGTATATACGAGACCAAAAGAGGATTATAAGTATAGAAACGAAGAGACAAAAGTGAGAGGTGTTGAATGCTTTCCAAAAATGACGTTGTACACCTCCATGCAGAAGAATAAAGGAAAGGAATATCTGAGAGATTAACCTATTGAAGGAAGGGAAACTATTACAGGTTATATCTGAATTCATTTCTACTGTTGAGTACAAAATTAATATACATTCGTCACAAGCTTCCATATATGGAGAAAATAACCAGTTGAAATAGATAGTGGTGTTAATGACTGCATTCTAAAAAGCAATTAAAAGGAAACAGTGCCTTGTAATATACTTGAATAATTGTAAAAGCCACTTAAAAACATTGTCAAATCCTAAAGAAGGGGGGAAAAATACCCAAACAAGCATAAATGCATGGCCATGTCTGATACAGAATAGTACAACACCTTAAAGATGGTAGTTTTCCCTGGGTGAGGAAATAGAGGAAATGTGGACTGCCGTGGTACCCGGAAGCAGTGCCCATGCAGCCTCAGTGAGAAGGTCAAAGAGTTGACCCAGCAGGAACTACATGAGCTGCAGAGCCCTACTCCTGCATACCAATGAGGTGACAGCCTTCACCTGCTTGAGTTGCAACAGTGCCCGGGTCCCATTGACCTTTCAAGGGCAAAATATCTGTTGTGGACCTACTAATCCAGAATTACTCACAAGTAAAAAAAAAAGCATTTAAAAATATGAAACGATAGTTTTCTGACATTGGACCTTAAGCAGCAGGGGTCTTGTTCCCTAAGAGTGAAACAGCACCTCAGGTGAACCCTGTGATTGCCTCAACTTTCTGTCAGGAGCGATCACCCCGCCTGCCGGTTTTATTTGTTTGTTTGTGTGTTTGCGTGTGTGTGTGTGTGTGTGTGTGTGGGGGGGTGTTTGTTTATACCTGCTGATCCCAAATGGAAAGCAGATGTGAAAAATCTCCATGCCTCCCATAGTTTTCTCCAGCTTCTTGCCCTGGAGATCCTATCTTCCTATTTAGTGTGTTTAATACACTTCCCTCCACACCCCTGTAATGTCTTTTTCCCAGGTCCAGACCCCCCTCCATCCAGGCTGGGGCCTCTCATTGCCACTGAAAATCTCACTGGGGAGTTAGGGCAGGGGGAACCAACTCTACGTACTCCCTGCTGTGTGGGTGGTGACAGCTCAGAGAATTTCTAACAGCTGAAGGAAGATACTATACTCTTGGCTGGTGTCGATGCAAAATGAACAAACCTTTTTCAAAATTTCAAAGAGAAAGGAAAAGAGGTTTATTCAAGCCCAAGTTAGGACAGCTGTCCAAGCTACAAAATCTTCGCAAAGAAGAGAGTGCTCTGGGGAAAGAACATTTGGTGCAGGGTTACATATGTGTTTTGTATAAAGAGTTACAAGTCATCATGAGGAAGAACACTCCAGAAAGTTAGACTTTATCTAATGTTTTTTAGTATATGCAAGGCTGTATGACTATAATCTAACTGGAACCAAGAAGGGATTGTTTTGGTTGCTTTTCTTCATGTTTGGAATGCACTTTTCTTTCCTTTTCTATGAATCTGACATGTAATGTGTGCCCAGGGCAGAAATAGAGCCCATGCTTTGAGGTTTTGCCAAGTCATTTTGACTTAGCATAGCTTCCCGGGCAGCCCAGGAGCAGGCCCACAAACATTAAAAGTTGACAATTTCCTTTATCACTGAGCAGCCATTGGAGCCAGGCATCCATGCTGCCTCTGAATTTTGACAAAGATTCATTATCGGATCCTCATCACAGGCTTCGAAAGGCCATCTGTTGCCACCTGTGGCTGTGCCGGTGCCGATACAGAGTCTCATTAGTAATAATACCCCACATGTCACTGGCCATCTGCTCACCTAACCCCTCAGTCCCTTGCAAACTGCTCGCCACTCAGAACAGCATTTCTGAGACTCTCTGGGGAGAGGGACACACACTATGGGGACAGTGTACTGTTTGCGGTGAGGGTGAGCATAGCTGGGTAAGAGTGGCTCACGGCCCAGTGGACAACCCATTCCTTAAGACAGAGAGGGTAATAATGGGGATTGTTTATAAATACAGTTCCAGCTCCCGTGGGAGACTGAGAGAGGAGGTTCTTTGCACTCTGCATGCTGAGGAATTCCGTGGGCGGGACAGGAGATGTTACAGCATGGGCCCCTCTTGACTGGATGGCAAGATCAGAGCTGACACTTGCAGCCCAAGATCCTTATGAGAGCCCAGAGAGAGACCTGTGCCCACCTGCCCAGCGGGACACACCTTCAATCAGAACAGATTGCTACAATCTTGCTCTCCCTTCCCGTTGGTGGCTATTTTAATGACGACAATGATAAGGCTATTCAAAGAATGTTTAAATCCCACGGAGGGCATGGAGTTTTAGTTAAGTGGAACTTTTATACAAGTAGTGGGAAATGTATTGACATTTTTAAGGGACAGTGCACAAAGAATCTTCACTGGCCTGCCTCTCTGAACTCTGCTCTTCCAGAGACTCTATAAGACCAGCTGGTGTGGTACAGTGAGAAATATTTCAGGCTTCAGGGACCAAGATTCTATTACAGGCTTGACCAGGAATTAATTGCATGCTTGCTGCTTCTACTTTTGATTCTCATGACTTCAGAATTGATCTTGGGCAGACCCAGGCTGATCATCCCAGAAACAGAAGATGCCCCGTCACCCCCACAATATCTGCACATGTATTTGTAATCATCATGAAGTGGCCACTTTTCATAGGAAGGTGTCAGATTATCTCCCTTAACAAGGGGGAGAACTTCAGTTCTGGCTTGGAGATCCCTCACCCTGCCACCAATCCCATGACATCAGTGCCTCAAATTACAGAGCTCCAAGCTCCGCCCTGGTATACACCCTCAATGGCAGAGCCACAAGCGTCCTTGATCACATTTACATACACTGCAAACGATTACAATCTCCACGTGGGAGTTTCTCCAACAACAACCCAAACTTTCATTAGAAGAACACATGTATTTTACAAAATCCAAGAAACCCAACCAAGGAACACGTGTCACAAGAACAGGAACAAGGGTAGCTCAGGAGAAATCAGCAGTAGGCCATCTAAGTCAAATTCTCAAAAGAAATGGCATTAAAGAGACTTAGCAGGAAATAACTCAGTCTTGGGGTCTAGTTCAATACTCTAAAATTAATAGGACAAAGACTAGGATTGGCTCAACTAGGGTAAGGCAACCAGTTTCAAACCAAATAGCTATGGCCAGGGGCCTCTGACACTCAAGGGTGTGCATGGAGTGGCCAGTTCTCAGAGAAGAGGTGCCTGGTGAATTGTCCAATTGGCCTGTGACTATTGCCTTCCCCCTGTAGGACACAAATACAGGACAGATACGTTCTGACATCCTTCCATGTGTAAAATTCCAAGACCTTTTGTGTAAGCCAAATGCACATATTGTAAACAATGAAAGGAACTGAAAGACAGAGACCAACTCAAAGTTACAGCCCCCCAAAGACAAATCATGTCAAGCCCATCATGATCTGTTTTAGTAGGTTTTCTTAAATAAATGTTTCTTTGCTTACTGCATTTGCTTAGCACCATCTCCAGACGTATATGGCTGGTTTTGAAATAATTTTCACCCGTTTCACTCAGGAGCGGGTCCATGGAGCTCCTCACGTTGCCATGCTGGAAACACACCTCTGACTTAACTATTCTGATTCTGCCCTTGCAAAGATTTTGTAAAAGCAGGCACTGTGATGTAATGGGAACTTCTTCAGAGTTAAGGGACCAATGTTCTGATACAAGTTTAAATTTTAAACAGGATTTAACTCTGCACCCACTGTTTCCAGTTCTGGGCATCCTGAGTTCTTATTCTTTTTTTTATTTTTATTTTTTGCATCAAAATGACCCCATAATCCCATGACTGACTGACCAGATTTCAGTGGGAGTCTGGGTTCTGGTTCAGTCCCATTGCCTGAAGTTAGATCTCATGTTACATCCATCTGAAAACATCTGAGCAGCTGTCTATGGGGGAAATGTGTGTGTGTGTGTGTGTGTGTGTGTCTGATATATAACTTGGCATGTATACTGTCTCCTTATAAAAAAGATCAAATGGATATGCTGAAAGCATTCACACAGAAAAACATTCCTACGAAGATCTCATAAAAATTTATACCGTCTGTAAAGAGCAGCAGAACTTGCTAAATTTGGTTCTTCTTGGTAGTTTCCTGATGAGGTCTGGCTACAGTCTGATTTACATCCTTGACTTCAATACATCCTTAGAACGGAATAACATGCACTAAATCCACTACCCATTTTCATTCCAGAATCAAAAGGAGTCTTCTCATTCCATATTAGTTTTTTTTTTTAAGAGAGAGAGAGAGAGAGCACTCATGCATGCACACACACATGCGTGCATGTGGGGAAGGGGCAGAGAGAGAGAGAGAGAGAGAGAGAGAGAATCTCAAGCAGGCTCCATGCCCAACATAGAGACTGACAGGAGACTCCATCCTGTGACCCTGGGATCATGACCTGAGCCAAAATCAAGAGTCGGACACTCAATTGACTGAGCCACCCAGGTACCCCTCCATGTTAGTTTGTTTACATAAAAAAGTTCTTTCATGGAGGGAAGAAATTGGAAGGGTTTTTTAAGTGTAATTAATATACAATGTTATATTAGTTTCAGGTGTTTTCTTTTTATAAAAATATGGAGAACAAAGCAAAAAAAATGGTAGATTCGACAGTGAGTTGAATCCAAATAATGACTGAGAAGACACATGTATGTGTGTGTGTGTGTGTGTGTGTGTGTGTGTTTAATGGCCCTAAGAATGGATATCTAAAAATATAAGAAAAATAAATTAAGGGTCTAGAAGATTAATTGTAAATAACATGTTTCTTAAGGAGCAGTTTTTTAAAAAAAATTTTTAAATGTTTATTTATTTTTGAGAGAGAGAGAGAGAGAGAGAAAACAAGTTGGGGAGAGTCAGAGAAAGAGGGAGACATGGAACCGGAAGCAGGCTCCAGGCTCTGAGCTGTCAGCACAGAGCCCAACGGGGGACTCAAACTCACAAATCGTGAGATGATGACCTGAACCAAAGTCGGATGCTCAACTGACTGAGCCACCCGGGCACCCTAAGGAGCAGTTTTTAAATTTTCAGGAAGCTGAGAGTATGCCTGAAACTTGTAGTGATTCCAGCAACTCTGCCTGACTCATCACGCCCTGAGTATATTTATTCACTGTAACATCAGTCCCGACCATGCTGTTGGAGCTGCCGTTTGGATGATTTTATATAGAGCCTCAAAAGCAAACTCCGTGGCTGCCAAATTCAAGTGAAAACCAAAGTTGTGTCTATGTGACAAGTTAGAGTTAGAAAAATATCAGTCGATGCACTTTTCCAAGGCTTGTCTGTGCGAGGAGAAACAGGAATTTAAATGGCTGGCCTCGCTGTTCATAGAGCTCTCTGAGCAAACCAGGAAACCACACTGCACCAAATCAGTAAGTAGACATGACCGTAAGAGAGACCAAGAAAAAGACTGATTTGCATGGATCCAAACCAGACAAAAAAAAAAGGTGCACCCTGCAATCCAGTACAGTTACCTGTCATAAAATTTAATAATGACAATACTAATAAGTTTTATCTATTCCAATATATACTGCTAATGGTAATATGAATTCAAATGTAATTTCATTAAGAAAATAAATCTCAGGGGTGCCTGGGTGGCTCAGTCCATTGTGCGTCTGACTCTCCTCACTGATAATGTGGGGCCTTCTTGGGATTCTCTTTCCCTCTCTCTTTGCCCCTCCCCTGCTCACTGTATCTGTCTCTCTCAGAATAAATAAACTTTTAAAAAAGGAAAAGAAATCTCAGTTATATCATTTCTAAGATTTTTTCTTTCTAATGAGAATTATTGAAACTCATACTTCTGTGTTCATCAGTGCAGTCCTGTGTTTAATATTATGCCTCTGGCTCATTATTCTGTGTTTCTTAAAGATTTTATTTTTAAGCAGTCTTTACACCCAATGTGGGGCTCGAGCTTATAGCCACAAGAGTCACACACTCCACTGACCGAGCCAGCCAGGTGCCCCAATTGTGTTTATTTTTAATTGAAATATAATTGACACACAATGTAATATTAGTTTCAAGCGCACAACATATTGATTCGACAATTCTATGTGTTACTCAAGGCTCATCACGAATGTCACCATACAACATTTAATATTTATTAAAATATTATTGACTATATTCCCTATGCTATACTTTTCACGTCTGTGACTTATTTATTCTATAACTGGAAGTTTTACCCCTTAATCCCCTTCACCTAATTTGCCCATCACCAGTTTGTTCTCTGTAGTGATGAGTTGTTTGTGTTGTGCTTGTTTTTATGATTATTTCTCATCTTCTTAGTAGTTAGTGCTGAGCAACACTCGAAAGAACTGTTGTTCATCTGCATTGAAGAATGCATCAACCAACAATTCAAATTATTTCTTCAACTTAATTTGAACTTGAGAATTACGACATCCAAACTTCAAGAAGTTCTCCCTGATAATATAGCTGCTTTATCAAGAAACACAACTAATTAAGAGAGGAAAAAACAGAGAGATTCCTTTTGGGAATGACTGGAATTCAAATGGTGCCCTCCCCACCCCTGACTCACTAAATATGAGGATAAAGAAAAGTATATATGCTTAGGGCTTAAAAAAAATTCTCTTCTCTTTTTTTCCCTTTTCTTTCATCAACACAATGTTTTTTTTTAAATTTTTTAACATTTATTCATTTTTGAGAGAGAGAGAGAGAGAGAGAGAGTGGGTGAGGGAGAGAGAGAGACACAGAATCCAAAGCAGGCTCCAGGCTCTGACCTGTCAGCATAGAGCCCGACGCGGGGCTCGAACCCACAGACTGTGAGATCACGCCCTGAGCCGAAGTCAGTCACTTAACCAACTGAGCCACCCAGGCGCCCCTCATTAACACAATGTTCATTTTGCACGTAAGACCTTAGATTTATTGGGGCCCCTGGGTGGCTCAGTTGGTTAAGTGTCCGACTTTGGCTCAGGTCATTATCTCGCAGTTCTCGAGTTCGAGCCCCACATTGGGCTCTGTACTGACAGCCCAGAGCCTGGAGTCTGCTTCGGATTCTGTGTCTCCCTCTCTCTCTGTTCCTCCCTTGCTTGTGCTCTGTCTCTCTCTCTGTTTCAAAAATAAATAAAAATTGGGGCGCCTGGGTGGCTCAGTCGGTTGAGCGTCCAACTTCGGCTCAGGTCATGATCTCACGGTTTGTGGGTTCGAGCCCCACATAAGGCTCTGTGCTTATAGCTAGCCCAGAGCCTGGAGCCTGTCTTTGGATTCTGTCTCTCCTTCTCTATGTCCCTCCTCTCCTCTCACTCTCTCTCTCTAAAAAATAAATTTAAAAAATTAAAAATAAATAAATCAATAAACAAATAAATAAATAAAAATTAAAAGGTCTTCAATTTATTTACAAAAGCACCCTGTGTAATGAATTCTGATCATCTCTTTCTGGAGGAAAGAGAGTGCATGAGTCGGTAGGCCTCAATGGCTGGCACTCATGCACAATCTTCTGCCACTCTCCTTTAAATTTTCACTGCCAAATTATTGTATTTTTAAATATCTATTCCTTCTTTTTTTGTCAATTTATGTAAACTAAAAAAGACCCCCAAACAATTCACTAATGTCTCCCACCCCTAATCTCCTACTTCTGGCATCCACAAATCTGTCCTCTGTATCTATGAGCTAAGTTTTTCTCTTTAAATGTTTGTTTATTTTGAGAGAGAGAGAGAGAGAGAGAGCACGTGAGCAAGGAAGGGGCAGAGAGAGAGAGGGAGAGAGAATCCCAAACAGGTTCTGCACTGATAGTGCAGAGACCGATGCAGAGCTCAAATGTACGAACAATGAGATCATGACCTGAGCCGAAACCAAGAGTCAGATGCTTAACTGACTGAGCCGCACAAATATATATACCCACATATATATATATACATATATATTACTATGTATATTACTATGTATATGTATATTTTGGTTCCACATATAAGAAAATCATACTGTATTTGTCTTTTGCTGTTTGACTTATTTCAGTTAGCAAAATGCCTTGGAGAGCCATCCATGTTGCAAATGGCAGAATTTCCTTCTTTTTTATGGTTGAATAATATTCCATTGTGTATATGTATATATACACACAGATATGTATATACACATGTGTGGATATATGTATATACACGTGTATACACATATGTATATATATGTGTATATATGTGTATATATTCCATTGAAAATATATCACAATTTCTTTATCCATCCATCCATCACTGAATACTTAGGTTGTTTCTGTATCTTGTCTATTTTAAATAATGCTGCAATGAACGTAGGGGTGCATATGTTTGTTTCATATTAGTGTTTTTGTTTTCCCAGAAGTGGAATTGCTAGATCATATGGTCATTCTATAATTTTTTGAGGAACCTCTATACTGTTTTCCATAGTGCCTGCAATTTACATCATGACCAACAATGCACAAAGGTGCCCTTTTCTCCACATCCTGGCCAACGCTTGATATTTCTAGGCTTTTTGATAATAGCTATTCTAACAGGTATGAAGTGATATCTAATTGTGGTTTTGATTTCCATTTCCCTGATGATTAAATGATATAGGGTGTCTTTTCATGTACCCATTGGCCATCTGTATGCTTTCTTTGGAAAAACATCTGTTCAGATCTTCTGCCAATGTTTAAATCAGATTATGTGCTTTTGCTATTGAGTTGTATAAATTCTTTTTATATATTTGGATATTAATCCCTTATAAGATAGATGGTTTGCAAATATTCTCTCCCATTCAGTAGGTTGCCTTTTCAAGTTGTTGATGGTTTCCTTTGCTGTGCAGAAGCTTTTTAGTTTGATGTCATCACACTTGTTTATTTTTGCTTTTGTTGCTTTTCCTTTTGGTGTCGGATTCTCCTGTCTTCTTATATGATCTTCTTGAGGGCCATAGGTGACCATAGTCACCCTACCTCTGCCTTATCCTTAATAGGATCAGGATATTTCCCTCAACACCCCTACAATCACCAAATATGTAGGTGTGGCTTTCACGTAGTGGCCCAAAGGATCACTTCTCATAGAGAGCTATTAACTTATCCACCTTCTTTCTTCTCTTAATACACTGTGACACTTCAGGTGTCGCCAGTTGGGGAGGGCAGCTTAGGGCACCTGGTATCTCATGGTGGGGCATTCAGTCTCCTATTAGCAGGGTCTAGGTTGGATCCTGGGAGGTAATGAAAAGGTGAGGAGAGCATAGGCTTCCCCTAAAAGAATGAGGCGGGAAGAATCCCATCTTGTGGCTTGCCTAGAAACTCAAAACAATATCCCTGCATCAACCACCCCATCAGCCCTATCCTGGCTTTGGGGACGTCCGAAGTATTTTGCAAGCCAATAAAATGGATGAATACAACAGATCCGAAAGTTGCATACTGGGAGTTATTCATAAGGCTTTCTTATGAATCATTTTTTAAATCATTTCTTATCATTTTTGAAAATGATTTCCTATACATACTCGTATATAAAGTATGAGATTCATTTAAATGTAATCCTGTGGTAGTAGGAAAGGGGAAGGGGCAGATGTCTAGCCTGATTGACTAACAGTTGATACTTATTGTACATAGATCATGGGAACATGTAGTCTCTGTCATTTTCAACTTCCTCATGTTTGATCATTTCCATGACGTTTGTGAAACGTGATCTGCCTTGGAGGGAACCCGCAAATCCAGGTCCTCCTGAGCATCAAGTGCTTTAGTAAGCTTGTTATTCTCTGGAGGACAGGAAAACAAACCTCAGAGTACACTCTGTGCTTGGAAACTGGACTCAGAGAAAAGGGGTCAAAGGCTCTGGAGAGGTGTAGGCCAATCCTAAACTTTTAGATCTGTTGAAAGATGTTTGAGAGGAGAGTGGCATGGCCATCTTTATGTTTTCCATGAGTCACATTATCAGGGATGAAGATGAATTTGGCATTGGCAGGGGGTGGGGCTGAAAACCTGGGAAGAGGTAGACAATGACAGGACATTTGTAGAGAATCAATGGGGAAATAATAGTAATTTGTATGTTAACCAAGGCAAGGCTGATGGGGGTTGGAAACTGGGGATGGATTCCTGAAGCAATAGCAAGTGGAGTCTTATTAACTGGATACATGAGGAAGAAGGATACAGTCGACTCAGAGATGACTTCTGATTTCTGTGTGGGTAGTTGGTGACACCACCCAATATAGAAAGCCAAGGAATAAAAGAAGCGTATTTTTGGTTTGTAGGAACATTTTGAGTTGGAACCTTTGAGTTAGATCTGTGATCACAACCTGCTTGGTTACCGTGTCTAAGGGCTGGTCCTCACCATCACAGGGTAATGATCTCATTTTTACAAGAGTCAAGGGTTGAGGTAAACTCACCAGAGAATGATGTACAAACTAGCATGCCAATCACCTTTCATGATTGAGAACTATGATGGTCAGGATAAACCACCAACATGAATTTAGAAATCAGAAGGTGTTCTTAAAGGATGGGGATCCCCGGACAGGTATGTTTTCACTGGGTAGTGGGGACATAAAGACCTCAGGATCCCGAGGTCAGGCACAGTAGTATAAAGCTATGTGAAGGTTCATGAAAAAGAAATGTGGGTGACTTTGCAATATTTAGCCCTCTGTAGCCTAAGAAGATGAGGATGTCCCTATGCTCCTTGGAAGACACAGGTGACGGAAAAGCATAGAGAGGGATGAGTGGAGGCCGAGAGCAGGACAGAGCAAAGGCAGGGATGTGACCAGACTCTTGCCCTGCGGTTCTCCCTGAGGCACTGGCTGTCGAGACAGACAGAAACGGCACGAAGAGTCTTGCTGCTGTGGCTGCTGGGACTCAGGCCGTTTCCAGAAAAGGCAGGAGCCAGCAGAGCACAGCTGGGAGCTTTGGATATCTCACTGCTGACTGAGGCTGCAACGCAACCATCAAAGTCATGGGTGGCTGACTTTTCCAAAGCTGGAAACATGCCGATGGATGGAATCTCCTCTGTTTTAGGTTTTCCTTTCTCTCCTTTTCCACGTCCACTCCCTGCCCCCATACGGCTGAGTGCTGGCGGACGTGAGGGAATGGACAAGGTGCAGACGAGGCAGAAGGAAGGAGTCATCTCCTTGGGCGGGTGCACTGTGGGTGGTGCTCCTGGTGCGCAGGATGTCACAGCAGCAGCTGGGACCTGTGGGGCCCTGCCTGCGTGCCAGGCGTCTGCGCGGGGATGCAGCATCTGGTCCCCATGACAACCTGTGAGGAGGATGTTGCACTGGCGAATTCTATCAGTCAGGACGCCGGGCTCAGGGGCGCCCAGTGCTGGTCCCGCCCGGCCCCTGTGAGGTGGCACAGCAGCTTTATCTGGCGACCAAGTTTGTGGCCTTGACACAAGACTGCTCTGTGACGTCCCTGAGACTGAACAGCTGTGTGACTAGCCGGAAGAAGGCTAATAGCTAATGAAGACGGGTCCTCATGTACTGCCCATAACCCGAAGAGCCAGGGCTCAGACCCAGCTGCCTTCCCCTTTCCCACCCTGCTGGAGCCGCACTGCGCCTGCTGTACAGATGGGACCCACCATCTCCCAATGTCAGTGGTGCTCTGGAAAGACCCTGAAGACACGGGGGC
>JAQQST010001551.1:0-12323 GCA_028646485.1 Cryptoprocta ferox | reverse complement strand
ACTCTCTATCTTTCCAATCTTCATATAATTGATTTTTCTTACCTCAGCTCACTGAGGGAACATCTACTATAATAAGTGCAAATTTTAAAAAGCAGTAATAGTGGTTATTATTGTCTTCTTATTCCCTGTATTTAAAAGCAAACTTGTTTCACCATAAAGATAAAAATTTCTGATTAATTATAATTTTATGCATATATATTATCATAATAAGTGCATTTCTTTGAATTTAATTCTTTAAAGAATTTTAGATATAACTATATTAAATGCTATCAGTATTTTTTCTGAATTTTATAATGATAATATAGATTTTCTTTTCTAATGTTCAATCTTCCTGCATAAATGACATAAAATATAATATATATTTTTATGTGTATGTATATACAGCCATATACATGTTGAAGGATACATAAATTCTTAGATATATTTTTTTCCTAGAGTGTTCAGAAAAACAGATACATATATACATACACACTTAGGAAAGCAGGTTCCACTAAGGATTAATTTTAAAGAGAATGCCAATAAGCCTCATGGATATAGTGATTTAGAGGCTAAGAGCTAACCCACAACACTCTCCGCACACCCCCATGAAAGTACTCAGGCTAATGAGGACCAAAGCCCATCCCTTAGCTACCCAGGCACTGTGCCCAATAGAGAAGAGATTTTCCTTAAACGGGAAAGCTGCTTAAGGGACAAACTTAATCCAGGACCATAACTCAAGGTTGTGCTTCTCAGATTGTCCTCTAGCCCAACCTCAAGGATCTCAGGGATTTCAGGAGAAGAGAGAATATGAAAATTTTAAAGTACAAGATTTGATAGGAGACTAGGAGCAAAGAACTCTTACGTTTTTCATAAATTTCAGTAATGGATGTTTTCATTACTGCAGTGATTATAGGAGTGAAAAAAAAAAAAAAAAAAGGAAGAGCAATAGTCATTACACAAAAGCACAGAGTACTATCTTAGCAAGCCGACCCAAGGGTTTTTCAGGAAGCAGGAAAGTCCAAAGTACTCTATTTTACCAAGGTTAGTTAAAGGTAAGGAGAGAGACACTGGGATGGGAGGTATAAGAATTATTGTCAGAGGATCCCAAATTCCAAAGGACCTAAAAAGAAAAGATTGAGTTGCTGTTTTATAAAGTACTTTGGTGAAGCTTTGTACCAACACAAAAGATTATAAAAACTGAGAAAACAGAGTAAACATAAAAAAATTTTTATATTCTATAGATTTGAGGAAGTCAACCGCTGCATAAAGGCTATGTAATCAAACATCCTCTTTTGATGTTTGCTCATCTTAACATTTTTTGTTTGTTTGTTTGATTGATTGATTTACATTTCGGGAAGCAATGCATTACATAGCATTTTAAGTTTTTTCTTAATCAAAAGTGGTTTTGCTCTATTTTTATTTCATAATATTCAAGCCTTTCAAATTGTTACTGACTGTTATTATTAGTTATTTTTTAGATATACTTATCTTTTCACTTGAGCTGGTTTACAAGTATCTTTGAAGAAAAAAGGAACAAGTTTATTTTATTCCTTCCCAATGTGTAATGAAAACTTAGTGCTTAGGTTTGATATATGTAGGTGCACACACACATAGCAGGACACTCATCTGAATGCACACATTAACTATGTCTCATCTACCAATGAGAAGTATAAGACCATACTGCCATCAGTCTGAAGTAAGATTAATTATGGTGTCAAATTAAATTCTAAATTTTGATATTCTAAGAAATTGGAAAATGAGTGAGATATCACACATGAAACAGCATTTTTTCATATTTTATCATGTATATATTCCTTTGATAGTGGTCTCCTTTTGGCCATCTGCTAATCGTGTATCTTTCAAAGTTTTAAGACACAAGTTTATTGTTATAATTAGATCGAGGAAATATTTTTTTTCCCCATCAGCATGTTTTCCTTGCTGCAGCAGAAGAGATAAATTGGGAGAAGAGATAATAGGAAGGAGACAAAATAATTTGAGAGAAAGAGACAGTATCTTGCATATTGAAAAGCAGAAGGGAATTATAACCATCTATACCAAAAGGGGAGTACCCAAAACTGTACCAACTTCCCCAACCTTCTTTATATGGAAGGTTTAGCAAACTTGACTGCCCTTTGCTAATTTTCCTTATGTTTTTATTGCAATTCAGTAAGTTATTGGGAATTCAAAAAATAATTTCCTACCCTTTGGTGCCATCATGAGGCCAGACTAACAAAGTACTAAGAAAAGATCTCCAGAGTAACCCAAGGTTTTGATATTTTCTTTTCATTCAAAATGTAATTATCCAGAGAATGAAAGTTTATTTCAGAAAGAAATATAATTACCTTTACTATAATTGAAACCCTCCAACCAATAAATCATAGCTTATATGTCTAAATAGGCATTGAACTGAGTGGAATAAAATGTATCTTAAATTTTTAAGCAACTGTGAAATAACAATTTTGTGAATTTGAAATCATTACAGTATTCATGTGTAAAGTTTCATACCCATGACCTAAAGTTTTTAGAGATTTTAAAACAATTATAGCAGTATCTTAGCTTTATTTATCTATTTTTTTACTTTATGTTTTCGTAGGCACAAGATAAAGTACCCCAAAGGTCTCAAACACAATGTTATGATATTGCAAGAAGAAAACATGCTATTTTAGGAATGAAACAAATGACAATAGAAGGAATATGGCAAAGCAATGCAGTATAAAGAATAGCTAAGGACTTTATAGCCAGATAAAATGAAAGTACAAATCACTATCAGGTGATTCATTATTTGAAATCATCACCACAAAGTATGCCTAAAAAATGACAAATATATTTTATTAAAAGTATATATACTTTTATATACCAAATATACCTTATTCTGCTATTTGTGTTGTATCTATATTATTATCCCAGGTTTTAATCCATTCTAAGTCTATTGTACAAGTATGTCAATAAATGTGCAAAATGTTTATTAGTCATCTGCTTTCTCAGTCTATTTAATTTTTGTGTGTGTGAATTGTGAAAGTTTTCTCATGTGATGAAAATATTGTCCATAGATGATGCCTGATGATGCCTGAATCTTATTTCTTTCCATTGGTCCTCAAAATTCCATCCATTTTTCTCTTATTTTGTTTTCATGGTATTTAGAAACTGAAAAGTCCCACAGATTTCAACTGTAAAGCATGGACTCTCCGCTAAGGGATGGAAAATTTCACTATGCATGTATCTTGCTTAGTTCAGCCTTTCTTATTTACTGGAAAAGCCACAGACAGGAGAAAAAATAAAACTGCTGAACTGGTTTTTACCTGCTTTTGTTCTTAGAGTGTCCTCTTCCCATCTTGTTCATACCTAGCACCTCTATGCAATATTTCCATATTTTCTGAATTATCAAAAATATAAATACTCTCATTAACTTCAGTTATAATAAAGGCAGCCTGAATTCCTTCCTTTTCTTCCTCTTGCCTTAGAGACAGATCTTACATGTGAAAATAGTAATAATTTGCTCTTGTTTAAAGTCAGTGTGATCTCCTTTTGTGACCTGGCCTCCAGCACTCTTTCAGCAGAATCACGGCGCTAATCCCAGCTTGGCTTTGGGCATATGTTGCCCTCATTTGGCCCCTGTAATGTTGCCCACGATGGATCATTATCTTTAACATTATCCCAGAGATGAAGAGAAGTTAAATCTCCCTCCATTATAATAGCATCAAAGACTCCTTTCACTGGTAAGACTTACGAAAAAAGACATTATTTCTGCCCTGATAAAATTCTCAAAGTCTGTGAGACCAGGGGAGGAAGTTTGGGAGCCATCATTGGGGATGAAAAGGAGTACTCGGATCACCTATAACCTCCTTCAGGCAGGACAAGACTATTCTTATGTCAGATGCTATACAATGTTCAATATTTAAATGCCATCTCATCATAATTCCCTTCATCTCACAAGCTCAGACAGTTCTTCTTCATTCCAGTGACATTATCTCTTGCTTTTACTTCACTATGTAGTTGTGAGGAAGGGAAAGAAATTTAGAAGCCTGAGTATGTATCTGATTCAGCTGGGATCCAAGAAAAGTGTCTAGTTATTTATAATGGAAAGTATTTAATACATAAAATTAGTTACACATGTTATAGAAGAGAACAGTGAAGAAACTCAGAGATTGTCAACAGCAGGGAGTGACTACCAATCTCTAGAGGGGAAAGATTTAGTGAGGGTGAGACAGGGTGGACAAAGCCCAAGTAAGGTGTTACCTGCTAGGAAGTAGAATGGAACCAAGTAAGCTTCAGATGTAAATGGTAAGCCTTCTCCTCCCTTTCTTGTCCCTACATGCCTTCCAAATTCTGGCCAATGACTCTCACTGTGCAAACCAACCATAACCTCTCAATAATGGAGCTTGAGTTATGCAGCCTGCATGAGTTGCCTCCCTGACACACAGAGCAGAACATTGGAATTGGGAGGAAGGGATTTGGATCCAGGACTGGCACAGAATATTTAGCAAGTAGGAAAATAAAAACAGTGTTGGTGTTTTCTTATTAAAAAGAAAAGTAAAAAAAGATTTAAAGGTTCTAAATGCCCAGTATATACCTTCCTGAGTTCATATATTTACCTTATATGTCTACCATTATTGTTTAAGAACAATCCATGGTTAGTTTCCCCAAGTCAAAAGACCTTCCTTAATCATAAAAAGTGATGCATAAATATTTTTATATCTTTGACATGTTGCTTTTATAAGTGTGTATCATTTATTAATATCAATTTCTCTTTTTCAAAGATAAACTATCCTTTCTCTCTTAAAATGGAGTTATTGTGAAAATAATTTTCAACTAAATTAGTTTTCCATTTTATTCCCTGCTGCTAGTAATGAAAACACATCTCCTAGCTGTGATGAAAGCATAATTTCTGATGGTTCACAGCAAAGAGAGGTTTTTTTTTTTATAAAGTAAAGATGGTCAAAAGCAAAATCACAACTCTGAGACTATTACATTTCAAGTGAATCCATTTTTAAATAGCATTATTCAAGAACTTTTTGTACGACTAATAATCATACTATAACTTATAAAAAATTTTAATTATTAAATTCAGTAAATTTTAGCCTAAGAAAACAGACCAATATTTCTAGTATATTTCTATAATTTCTATATTTCTATAATCTATTATCTAATTTTATAAAATATCTTGTTTTTTTTTCTACCATTACTGATTTTCGCTATTACCTTTTGATGGATAGTGCATTATAAAACACAAATACAAACATATGAACATACATCCTAAATATAGCCAATTCCAATTTCCTATTACATTTTTTCAGGGTTTTTTTGCATAATACCTATAAAGTTTGAACTTAAATCTGAACTATGATTTTGGAAGTATTTATCAAAAAAATAAATTGAAAAATATTAAGCTGAGCCTCTAGATTAAAAAATCAATAAATAGAAACCTATTGTTTGCTGTCATTTTCACATAATGAATGAAGTATATGTTTCTTTTTAGCATTGAAAAATCTTCCTTATACATAGCCAAATTCTACCCCCATGAGGTCCTACATCTATTCTGTCCCACAGTAACTGTGATCAATGCTTTTCATTTGATTCTTCACATTTTTGAAGTTAGCTGCATGCATTCTTGTTTCAGGAAAAGGATCTTTATCCCATAATTGGTTTCTAAACTCATCTGGGGGCTGACCCTTTTTTATAAGATGCGGCTTACATATAATCTTTGTTACTTATTAAAAATTAAATCATAACTTTTGAACACCTAATAATCTGAGCTCTGGCAGCACTCTCTACCATACCCAAAATTCCACTGAAATGTAGTAAGCAAATTATCATCATCAAAAAATATAAAATGATAGAGCTCCATCAACTTGCTAGACAACTGGAGAAAATTCTGCTAGAATTCAAGGGACATAAAATGAACATCAGTTCTTGATTCATCTTGCTTTGTACTTTTTTAGGAATTACAACATTCATCCATTATCTCAATTTTATACAAATCTCAGAAGATTGTAACTCACAGAACCTCCCTGTCCAATGACAGAGCTACAGACATGACCTAAGTTAGGTCAATGAGACAGAATTTCTCAAGAATATGGACTATAAGTAGCTATGAAGTTTTAGATGAAGGAGACTGATGTTGTTTTCTAAAGCCAGAACTTTTAAAACCATGGTAACAACCAAAATGTCCCTCAAATGATGAATGAATAAATTAAATGTGGTATATCCATAAGATGAAACATTATTCAGCCATAAAAAGTAATGAAATAGTGACATGCTAAAACACTGATTAATCTTGAAAACCTTATGCTAAGTGAAAAAAAGCCAGACACAAAAGACAACATATTGTATGATTCCATTTATATGAAATACACAAAATAGGCCAAGTCATAAAGCAGAAGGCAGGCTAGTGGTTGGAAAGAGCTAGCTGGGAGAGGAGCTATGGGGAGTACGTTACTTAATGGATAGAAGATTCCTTTTGGGATGATTTGTGAAACTACATCATGGTAAAGTTTGCAAAACATTGTGAATGCCACTGGGTTGTGCACTGTAAAGTAATAAATTTTATGTTCTGTATGTTTACAACAATAAAAGAATTATCAAGAAAAAAAAAAAGACAACCATTAATTCCCAGTCTGATATCCAAAACCCTGGCTTTCCTAAGACTTTGTTACTTAGCTAGTCCTTCTATTTTATTACAGCAATTTTCTAATAAGTTCTTTACTCCCTATGTTTTCTATAATCAGTTTTTGGTTACTTTCAAAAAAAAACAACATAATTCTCACATCTGTTGTTAAGAATGTAAAGTAGCACAACTTTGGGAGGTCAATTTGGCAATATAGTAAAATACATAGTATACAACAAATCTATAGTTAAATATACACCATCAGAAGCAGGAACAAATAAATTGTGATATAATTACACAAACAGATATTACACTGAAGTTAAAATGAAAGAACAAGGGCTATTTATATATATATATATCAGTGTGCATTCATCTTAAAAACATTAGGGAAAAAATCTACCACAAGTAACTCCAAACATATATGTCTGCTATACAGCTCTAAAACTTTATGCCATATGTATGTGTGTAATAGCATTCATATAGGTTTTAAAATACATATTATAAGTTTCATTTCTTCATGCATAAACAGTAAAAAAAATTTAAATGTTAAATACCAACTTCAAAGTATGGCACTGTGGCAGATTGTCTATTCCAATAATAACCATAACAATATCTCCTAGCCCACATGTTCCTCTTACAGTGTGATCTTGTCATTTACTCATTGAGTACTGGGTCTATATCCTTTACCATGATTGCAGATAAAGCTTTTTGACTATCTCAACCAATAGACTCCAGTATAAGAGACTCTATGTAACTTCTAAGGGTAGATCATAAAAGTGTTATGCATCTTTACCTTGTGCTTTAAGGATACTTGCTGTTGCAACCCAGGAACCATTCTGTAAAGAAGCCTAGAGAGTAACTTGGTGGGACCTCATGTAATATAGAGTCCCAGATGAATTCTCAGTTGACAGCCAGCATCAAGCACCATGTTTCTGAATGAAAAAGTCTCAAATTATTCCAGTCAGTCATAGTCAGTTCCCCCAGTCTTCAAGTCCTTTCAGCTGAGTCTCTAGACATCATAGAACAGAGATAAGGCACCTCCACTGAGCCCTTTCCCAACTTTTGATGCACTGAATCCATAAACAATATAAAGTGGCTTGGGGTCATACCACTAAATGTAGGCTGGTTTGTTACTCAACAACAGTAGCCGGCATAGGTCACCACTGGAGAAGAAAATGAGGAATGAAATCTGGAGCAGTCCTAATACGTTAAGATTTGGAAAGGTAGGTAATAGACACCCAGATATTCTTTAACTATTCTTTGCAGTTTACTTTCTAGTTTTTAAACATTTTATAATAAATTTAGAAAAAAATGCATATCCTAGAAACTGTTGTTTATATATACAAACACTTAAATTATGACAAAGTAGATACTATGAATTCATGGGTAATAAAATAATTATAAACAAAATGGTTCGGGAAAGAAAGGGCTATTTACAAGGCAGAAAATCAATGTTATCTTCTCTTCATTCCCTATGCTAAAATATACTGGAGATGGAGCTATGGAGTCAAAATAAAACCCAACAAACATTTTTATAATTAATAGGAAAGTAGTAAAAAATATGTTTTAGGATAGAAGACTTTCTAATTTTAGCTTTCTATGCATCAGAATCTTCACCTACAAAATTGGGTGACAATAATATTTCTATTATCATGCTGCTATTACTATCACCCTAATTGCCAAATGTCAATGACATCTTCAACGAAGTTCATACCTGAGTTTATTCCTGTTGTTGCTTCTTAAATCTCTACCCCCACATTGTTTACCTAAATCTACTCTAGTTTACACATTCACTTAGTCAACAATATTCAATTTTATTGATATCCTATGACAAATACTTGTTAGAGATTGATAAAATAGCAGTTATTAAAGTAGAATTGTCCCTGCCTTATGGAGATGGTTAGGGAGACGTATGTTAACTCATTAATCACACAAAAATTGTAAATTTAAAACTGTTTTCCACAAATTTAGATCATCAGTCCAGACTTGCCTTTGGAGTAACTGCCTCTTGAAGCTCTCCATTCTTTTGTCTAATGTAACTCTCCATTCTATTGTCTGATGATGTGGCCAAACCTGAATTCCCAACTTTCACCCTCCCAGACTGCTTTTCCTGGAGTTTTCCCCATCTCATATGATAGCAATCCCAACCTGCCTGACTCAGTCCCCAAAATTTGCTGCCAGTCTTCAGACTCTGTTTTATATCCCATAACCAATCCTCCAGGAATCCTCAATCCATTCCTTCTCACCATTATTAAGAGGTTTATGCATGCTACCATTATCTCTTATTTGAGTTACTAAATCAACCTTTTAATTAGTCTCAGTCTCCCTGTTTGTACCCTCATTACATACCCACCCACTTGCTATCTTTTCTCAACATAGCTTCCAGAGAGATCTTCTTAAAACATAAGTCAAAAAATGTGACACTATTGTTTCAAATATTCCAGTGACTCCCCATCTTATTCACAATGAAAGGAATAGTCTTTAAAAGGGCCTATGAAGCCCTACATTATACATTATGAAGCTGATTACTTTGAGTTCTATTCTACTATTTACTTCCTCATTCATTTTCCTCTAGCCACACTGGCCTCCTTGCTATGTCTCAACAATCCAGACACACTACTGCTATAGGGACATTGCCCAACTCATCCTCTGCTTGGGTCATTCCTCCCTCAATAACAGCATAGCCAATTCCTTTCCTTTATGTCTTTGTCCAAATACCAATTTAACAAAGAGCTCTATCTTAGCCATTTAAATTTTAGACCTTATCAGCATCCCATTCTTTAGAGTCTTTATCCCCTTCTTCTATCTTACTTTTGGATAACACTTCTCCTCTATTCATGTACTATGTAATGTATTTATTTATCATGACTTATCATGTGCCTCCTTACCCCTATTACTTTAGAATATAAGCTTCATGAAAGCAGAGATTGTCATCTATATCATTCAATATTGAGCTCAGATGCCTGCAAGAGAAAGAGAACCACATATGTATTATGAAGACAGAGAGAGAAATTGTGTTCTCATAAGTATGTCACCAATAAAATACCCTAGGTCTTGGTTCATCATTTGTTTATTCTTTCAAAACTAAGGCTGGGCTGCAACTTCTGAACAAGATGAAATGACAGAAACCAAGTCTACTCTTCCACCTGCAACAACCAACATAACAGACTATATATGTGATGCAGTGAATTTCAAGACATTGAATATGAGGCAGCAAAGGACAATAATTCTTGAAAAAAAAAGGGGGGGGGAATAAAGCCAGTCCCACAATTACTACAGTTTACTGCTCAGAGAGAGTTTTTGGGTTCCAGTGCAGGGAAAGGAAAATGAGATGGAGGGTAGGAGTCTCCGGGGTTGAAGAGGCAGAGCTGTGGGTCTGAGGGCACTGAGGTGGCTGAGTTCACAGAGACAAACAGTAGATATAAGAGAAATGTACAGAAAGATCTGCAGAGGATCTCATCAAGTTTTTAACTGAAAACTGATTGTCACATGTTATGTGAAGAAACTACCCCAGTCTGGGGAAAGGACTACATGAAAAAATCAGAGGAAAAACATCTTTGAAGCACACACAAAACCGGAAACAGTTCTTGTTCCCACTGGCTAAATGGAAATTGTCTCAATTCATGAAGCATGGGGAGAGCTTCAGAGGCTTTTGCTTCAGTGGTGGGACCAAATTAGCTTTACACTAAAGGTTGCCCAATCCCATAGAACAAAGCTAAAATGCAACATCCAAATGATCAAACAGTTACAAAGTGAGTTACCTTTGTCACTGAACAAAGCCCAAGAATATTTATAGAGGTGAAAAATACCTAGCATTCAAAAACTAAAATTCATAATGTCTGGCATCCTATAAAATTTACTTGGCAAACAATTAAGCAGAAAAACACAATGAGGAGAAGTATCACTTATGTCACAGACGAAGAATTGGTGGACAAGGACATCACACATCAAAACAATCACTGTGACTATAATGCCTATATACAATAACTAAGAAAAAAATGAGCATGTTAAGACACGGAAGATAAATAATAAAAGACCAAAATTAAACTTCTAAAGATTGAAACATAATATCTGAGGTAAAAAATACATTTGGTGGGATTAAGAGCACAATTGACATTTCAGAAAATAAAGAATAAATGGGACAAATAGCAAAGACATATCAGGTGGTAGATTTAAATCTAACCATTATCAATAATCACATCAAAGGAAAATCATCTAAACATCTCAGTTAAAAGTAAGAGATTGACAAGTAGAATAGTAAAAAAACAAAAACAAAAACAGCAACACTCACCAGTATACTGCTTATTAAAAACACACTTTATATATAAAGAAACAGAGGTTCATATAAAAGCCACCTGGGTGGCTTAGTCAGTTAAGCATTAGACTCTTGATTTTGGTCCAAGTCATAATCTTGTGGTTTGTGAGTTCTAGCCCCACGCTGGGCTCTGCACTGACAGTGCCGGAGCCAGCTTGGGATTCTCTCCCTCTACCTCTCTCTGCCCCTACCCCACTCACACACGCTCTCTCTCTCTGTCTCTTTCTTTCAAAATAAATAAATACAATTTTTTAAAAAGTGCCAGATAGGGGCGCCTGGGTGGCTCAGTCGGTTAAGTGGCCGACTTCGGCTCAGGTCATGATCTCACGGTTCGTGGGTTCGAGCCCCACGTCGGGCTCTGTGCTGACAGCTCGGAGCCTGGAGCCTGCTTCAGATTCTGTGTCTCCCTCTCTCTCTCTGCCCTTCCCCTGCTCACGCTCTGTCTCTCTTTCAAAAATAAATAAACATTAAAAAAAAATTTTTAAAAAATAAAAAAAATAAAAAGTGCCAGATAAAAATTCTATTACCTTAACTAAAATCCAGTACAGAAACAGAGGAAATCATTTCCAGGCCCTTGCATCTTTCCTGTCTATATAAACAAAATGGTTTAGTGAAAACATACTGGCCTGAAAGTATCAAGATCTGGATCCTACTCCAGGATTTACTATTAACTTATTGTGACACCTTAAGTATATAACTTTATTTCTCTGATTTCAGTTTTCTCACCTGAAATATGAAGACGTTAAACTATGCTTTAAAACTAGAGTCTGAGTCTCCTTAGTAATCAATGGATATATTCTCAGTGACCTACCTCTACCTGAGTTTTAATCTTTTAAGCATTAATTTCAGCAATTTTCCAGATCATCCATAGGATAACTCATAACCCACAGCTAACATGGATTTTAGAACTCATTTTTATATTTTCACTTAATACCAGGCAATATCCCATTATCTAAAACAGTCCTGCAAAAAAACTCATGGAATAATGAGATACAGACAAACAATACCTTCCCATCAGTTGAAGACCAAAGGATATCACGACAAGCTGTAGAAATAAAGATTTCCTGATAGTGCAATAGATAACACTGTGGAAGAATTGAGACTTCTAATGTTATATATTAGTATGGGTAATATAAATATGCCAAAGGCAAAAACACATAAACAAATATGCAGGGAAATACAAATCAAAACCACACTGAGATACCATCTCACGCCAATCAGAGTGGCTAAAATGAACAACTCAAGAGTCTACAGATGCTGGCGAGGATGTGGAGAAACGGGCACCCTCCTACACTGTTGGTGGGAATGTAAACTGGTACAGCCACTCTGGAAAACAGTGTGGAGGTTCCTCAAAAAATTAACAATAGAACTCCCCTATGACCCAGCAATAGCACTGCTGGGCATTTACCCAAGGGATACAGGAGT
>JAQQST010001550.1:0-12325 GCA_028646485.1 Cryptoprocta ferox | reverse complement strand
GTATATGATGAGGGCTCCTGAGCTGTGACCTTTGTATCAAATAGTTCCTTTTGCTCTTTTCACTAATCCCTAGTCCATAGAGCCTTTATTTAATCTGAAGGCACGGAACCAGGTTCTTCATTTATTCTTCAGAATGGAAAGCTTAGCTGCTATTTCCTAGGCTTTTGAATTTCAAATATTTATCTTGCCATGGGTCACAAAATATCCATTTTGAAACTCAAAAGCCAAAACTGACTCTCTTCTTCCTGCAGTACTACTCTTTCATGAGTAATGATTCTGAAAGTCTACCTGCCCAAATGCAAAAATTATCATAAAGTTACAGGAAATACTAAGGAAAAAATGTAACCCATACATCAAAATACTACCCCAACATATTTAAGAATTTTTTTAAATTATTTATGTTTATTTATTATTGAGACAGAAACAGAGCATGAGTGGGGGAGGGGCATAGAGAGAAGGAGACACAGAATCTGAAGCAGGCTCCGTGCTCGGAGCTGTCAGCACAGAGGCCAATCAATGCAGGGCTCGAACCCACGAACTGTGAGGTCACGACCTGAGCGGAAGTCGGACGCTTAACCGACTGAACCACCCAGGCGCCCCATACCCCAACATATTTAAAACTTCATTCTTTTAACTGCTTTTTCGAGAGAGGAAACTTGTGTGTGTTATTTATCTATTGTGTATGGACCCCTGGTTGCTGTTGTTATCCACTGAGTGTTTTCTATTGTGAAGGAATAAGTTTCTATCAGGAAGGGGACACTGGCAACTGCTGCTGACATGCTGTCAGGGTCTTGCTGAGCTACGGTATAATCCACTGACAGTTTACCAGCCCCTACCAGAGCACCAACTCAGGAGGCAGGGTTTAGAAACTTCTAAACAGAAGTTTAGATTCTGCACATCAGAATCTAGATGCTCAGTCTAAGTCAGAGACAGAAGATAAATACAGTCGCTAAATTAAAGTGAGGACATGGGATCAAGAGAGTTGAGGAAGTATACAATGGAGTAGAGGGAGATAAAAGATAGACTTTGAAAGGATGGATGCCAATGCAGTTGAAAGAGGGTATTGGGTAAAGGATGAGGTGCTGAAAAAGAGGGGAGGGGACAGTGCAGATGACAAAAATTACCATTTATATTCACAAAATGGAATGTGTACATCTAGAACAAAAGATCTTACTTAGGCCATTGTGATTTCCAGAAGCAGATTCTCCTGCAATTGTAAAATAACTTAGAAAATTTTTAAGTTATGTGACTACACCTGGTCATTTCTCTGATCCATTGGACCCTGATTCTAAGGTGAGTCCTACCCTAACTCCTCACTACCACATCCTCAAACACAGTTCCATTACAGTTCCTCATCATTGAGAAATAAGTATTATAAAACAACCATTTTTCTAAATTACATTTTTTAAAGTTTATATTCCTCTGAGTGTTGTAATTTTAGACTACATCGCCTTACATTAAAGTGCTTGGCTTGTTATACCCATGTTTGTACTCTGTTATGTTAAAAAGGAAGAATCTCCCAGAAATCCAAGTGAATCCATTAAATTAACATTTAGTTGTTATTCCATTCCATAAATCCAAATATACAAAAGTGTACATCTTGCATGAAAAATAACCGAGTTCTCTGCATGAAGGCACTCTCAGAAAATCAAGAAGTATTATGAATAGGCTGAATTTTCAATAAGAGAAAATAGATCCCAAATCATATCTTACTCAGTGACATTCTGTGTATTTGGATTTGTGCTAATATCCTATTTTTTAAGGCTACAAAACTCTCTGTTCACCTCTCAAAAAAATTTCAAATCTGTCTTTGAAAATGCTATGCACATTCTACCATGTAAAATTTGTTGAGATGGTCTTTTCTCCAGCCATATTATTTGTCTTCTGATAAAAAATTAACCAACTTAAGCAAGTTTTATATCCTGTCTGGTGCTCCCTTCCTGGAAAGGTTTCAGATCAGAGTTGACAGGGGAGATTTTAATAACATAGAGGTATTTGTTTCATCCTCTCTCATTTCAATATGAACAACTATCCTCACCTTAACTGACCTAGCCAAGTGCTGAAATTATAAGCATGTTCCACACATGGGAAAGGCACATTTACATAGGATGACAACTATATTTTGAAGGTGGTATCTTCTTCCCAAAATTACATACGTGATACAAATTAGGCTGAGAAAAATTAATATAATCATTCATAATAGAAATCATTTAACACTTCTTCAAACAAAACAAAGTAAAAATATTAATATTCTTTGTATTTCTAAGTCTGCAAAGTTTTATCTCCAGATTGATAATTTTTATACCAATCTTCTCTTGTTCTACTTAAAATTATTTAAAGAAAAATCCACTGGAAATGGCTAGAAAATTAGATCTTGATAGAAACAGATAATTGTGATGGGGCACATGGGTAGCTCAGTCAGTTAAACGTCTGACTCTTGATTTCAGCTCAGGTCATGATCTCACAGTTTGTGAGTTCAAGCCCTGCAGTGGACTCTGAGCTGACAGCGCCAGAGCGTGCTTGGGATTCTCTCTCTTCCTCTCTCCATGCCCTTTCCCCCTCATGCCCTCTCTTTCTCTGTCTCTCTCTCAAAATAAATAAGCTTTAAAAAAAAACAGGTATTTGTGTCACTTTGTTGAAAGGTAAATTTGTCTACCATAGCATAAAATAAGTTATTTAGAAGCATTCAAGTATTGAGAAATGTACAAAAATTGTTTCTAAGAAGACAAAAAATTACATGGGAACATTAGAAAGAAAAGGCTAGAAGAACTTAGGAAAATAATTGTGTTATGGCTTTCTGCATAGCATTCTTCTATCCAAAAGACACACATGACTAAAATCCCACTTCTAATCCTGTATAATCTGTTCCCAATTATACATTCAACAGTTTGATGACAAAAGAGACTAGCCTGGTTATTTTCCTCACTGCTTCCAAAATATGTTATGTACAAAGTACTCTCTATCTTTTTGTGCATGTTTTTATTATGACCTAGCATGCTCTCTCCCCATCTTCCAACCCAGCCTACCAAGTGTGCAGGACACAGTTTAAGTCTTTCCTCCCTCATAAGCCTTTTCCTGACTCAACCCATGGCAATTCTTTGTTCCTTTCAATATGCTCAGTGTTTAATATTGAGAAAATGCAGAAGTTATAAAATATATAAATCACCCTTGATTCCATTACTTAGAAATAGTAAGTATGGAGTATGATTCCAGGGAAAGATTTCACTAAGGAGTGACTTGGGAAATAACAAACTCTTCTTCTTGAAAAAAAAAGTTTCAGGTAGAGACAATCTGCCATGCATATTCACAGAATAAAACAAAGAAACGAACCTAACAAAACCCAGTATGACTGGAGCAAACAATTAAGGAAGGGACAAAGTGTTAATATAAGAGAAGTTAAGAGGTAGGGGGCAAGAGACAGATTGTATAGGGCCATATAGGCCATTAAAGGACTTTAACCTTTCCTCTGATTGGGAAACCATTAGCTGGTGCTGAGCAGAAGAGTGACAGAAACTGACAGACCCTTACTCACATTTTAACTAAAACACACTGTCTGTTGAAGGGGGTGAGAACAAAAGGAAGAATTAGGAAATTATTGCAGTAATGCAGGTAAGAGATAGTGGAGGCTTTCATAGGAGTAGTGGGATTGAAGGTGGTGAAAAGTAGCTCTATGCCAGATATATTTTGAAGAAAGAGCTTGCAGTTGGTTGAATATGAAATATAAAAGTAAAATAGCCATCAAGGCTGATCCTCAAGGTTTAGTACCTGGGAAAATAGGACAATGGGTGTTGTTGTCAACATAGATGGAAAGACTATGGGAAAAAAAATTATTGGAGAGTAGATTAGGATGTTTGTAACACTGTCAACTTTGAGATTACTTTAGTACATCTAAGAATCAAAGCCATTGTTGCAAACTTTATAAGAACTGAGCTGGCCCTAAGAAAATGAGGAAGACTTGAAAAAAATGAAAAGACGAGCTTTACATTTAGAAGGGATATGAGAAAGACAAACTTTCACTGTCTTCTTGCTCCTATGCATGCATGCTGTTTCTCCTTCCCATATTGAATAAAAGAATTATCGATGAATACATATTGTCTGTGTAGAAAAAGTCTGAGTCAATATTGGGGAGAAATTAGGAACAGGTTTGATATAGTTTACTGCTAGTGCTCGCTCATCTCCTCTTTCCTCTTCCTGTAGCTTGCTCCTGTTGTCTGTATCCTCAGGACCTATTCCTGAACCAGTCAGTCATAATTAACCTAGCAGTGTTACCTGGTTCAGAGCACTATGACCTATGCCTTATGAGACTCTCTCTTCTCTGAGGTGGATTTGAGCCTGGCAAGCATTCTGAGACTTCCCAGAAGGGCACAGTGAACCTGACAGGTACTTGACCTGGAGCATCACATACTGATCTAAATCATTATCATCATAGAAATGAGATTTGATGGTTCCATGTCCAGGTGTCCTGGGTCATTCCTCTAGTTGTTGCTACAGAAAAAAATTATGTTAACAACTTGTCAATATTCAGGAAGAGTGAATTATTGTATTTTTAAGTTTTTATTTTAATTCTAGTTAACAGTGTTATATTAGTTTCAGTAGTACCATATAGTGAGATTCAACAATTCCATATATCACCCAGTGCTCGTCACGATCAGGAACTGTTGTATTAACTATTATTTCCATAATTTCATCCTTTGATTCCCTTAAAACTCTTGGGAGAATACCAACCTGTCACAAAGATATATAAACACCCACCTTATTAATTTGTTCTATGTTATTAAAAAGGTAGAACCTCTAATACTGGCCACTTTAATTTCTACTTTCAAATTATTTACTTTAGACTATACCTGTCATTATCCATATTGTCCCATAAAATATGAAATTTGAAATAAAACCCACAGGTATTTGTGGATGTTCTATCTTCAGTTAGTGAATGCTAGTATAAACCTATAGTATCAGTCTATAGAGGCCCTAAGAAGAAACATGGCCTTAATGGCACCTGGTTAAATCTATCTCTTCTTATGTTGCCTGGTTAAATGCTGCATGATTGAGTATCCTAAGATCTAGATGTAGGTCGCTGTGATGGGATGTTCTGAATGCCTCGCCCACAAGGAGAAATACAGTGTAGTACAAGTATACTACATTTAGTGCATTGTGTGCAAGCTCCATGGTCATGTCTCATGGGAACAAATTCCTGCTCATTCACTTGCTAGCTGTGTAACTGGGAACATTATTTAGTCTCACTCTATTTCAACATCTTCATCTATCAAAAAAAGATTTGCATTAATATCACAAATCTCATAGAAGAGTTTTAAGGATTAAAAAGATGAATCATGCATGGTGCTTGGCCTGGTACCAATACCAAGCATGTATTTATAAATATTAACTGTCAATATTATTACTAAAGGGGACTTTGACCTAAGATTAACTGCAGCATGACTGGTTATTAACTTTCTAGATTTTAGCTTAATCAAATTATATTTTGTTATTAACACTGGGAAAACAAGCTTGATTGATCTAATAAAGTACTAGGTAAATAATCATATGCATCTGGTCTAATTAGCTTTGATACAAAAACATGTTTTGACTATGGGTTACTTATAACTAAATAATAAGGATTATGATTGTGACATGAAGGCTGATATGAGGTTTATTTTCTTTATTGAGTCTGAATTCTAAAAACTGATTCCTATTCTATAAATAAATAAATTAGAAACATTTATTTGACATAGTATTGATATGACAGCTAGAATAGAATATAATCCTAAACGAAAAAGAACTCTTAACTCCGAAAAACACTATTTAAATAGAGGACTATCTAAAACATATAGCAAAACACTTTGAGACTAGAGCAAGGTGTTACATAATTTGTGACGTCCAATCATACTTAAAAATACAACTTGTATTTTCATCTAGTAACAGCCTCATAACTTTCTGATTCCCCTTCCACCTCTTTAGCCATTCCACCTCAAGTCCTTCAAAGGCTTCTCTGCACACTTCAACATTCAAATATTGTGTTTTCTAGAGTTTGGTCCTTGATTGTCTTTTATTTTGCTCTGCCCAGTCACATTAGGAGATGTCATAAATGTCACAGTGTTAAATAGCATCTCTATACTTATGACTTATCAGTTAAAGTCCAGATAATCGATCTGTAGTATTGTAACATATACAGCATATCCCTAACCAGTCACGGCCACCTTCCTACTCAATGCCAATTCTGCCAATGAATTACCTTACTTATATGTAAGTCTAATTATGTCACTTAATTGCTTATAAATGTTGCCAATGCTAGATATTCTTGTATTTGTGATTTTTTTTGTTTAAAAAAATTCTCAAACATACACAAAAGCAGAGCAAATAGTATGACAAATCTTCATGTGCCCGTTATAATTCTATAATTATCAACATTTTATTACACTTTACATAACCTTTTTAAAAAAATTCTTATTAAGCATTCTTAACTTTCTAGGAACTCCAATATATATATTTTGTAAAAAAATAAAATAAAAATAAAGACCATTTCCTCATATATTTGGGGTTATTTAATGTGATTTTGTAAAATATATGTCCAATTGAATTAAGTCAAGTTTGTCTAGTTGAAATTATCTGATGACTCAGTTTAAAATTATTTAAGTCCTCTCATCTTTGTAAAAAATAAAATTCAACATAAATCATAAATATTCTCAAAATCTGGCCTCTACCTAAAAGTATGCCCTCACCTCCTATTATTCCTTCTTATTTATTTTGTATCACATCTCCTACTACCATGCATCATGTTCTCCTTCACCCATGAAATTTTTCACAACTTTCTTTACCTGAAATGCCACAGCTTTTCCTCCTTCCACTACTGCATTCTTCAATGCAAATTCCTACTAACTCTTCAAGGTATGCCTTTACCTTTATAACCTTATGTGTTATAATACACATCAGACCATAATATTTAGTGAGAAGATACCACTCAAAACCAAATGGATTAAAACAATGAGATACCACCATACACTTATTAAATGGATAAAATCCAAAATACTGGTAACAATAAATGCTGAAAAGGATGTGAAGCTATAGGACTTTGATTCATTGTTGGTGAGAATGCAAAATGGTGCAGTCACTTTGAAAGACAGTTTGTTTATCTCTTACAAAACTAAACATACTCTTACCATACAATTGAGCAATCAACTAAGTGGTTGAATACTTATATTCAGAGGCACTTGGGTGGCTCAGTCATTTAAGTGTCTGACTCTTGATTTTTGGTCAGGTCATGATCTCACAGTTTATGGGTTTGAGCCCTGCCTGGGCTCCCCACTGACAGTGCAACAACACCTGTTTGGAATTCTCTCTCTCTCTCTCTCTCTCTCTCTCTCTCTCTTCCCTGTCTCTCTGCCACTCCCCTACTTGCACTCATGCATGCACTTTCTCTGTCTCAAAAATAAATAAAAGTAAAATATTTAAAAATTAAAAAAAAGAAAACTTACATCCATGCGAAAATCTACAATGGATATTTACAACAGCTTTCTTCATACTTGCCAAAACTTGGAACCAACAAAGATAACCTTCAGTAGGTTAATGGATAAACTATGGTACATCCAGACAAGGGAACATTACTTAGCAATAAAAATAAATGAGCTATCAAGCCAGGAAAAGACATAGAGGAATCTTAAATGGATATTACTAACAGAAATAAGCCAATATAAAAATGCTACTTACTGTACAATTCCAACTACATAACATTATGACAAAGACATACTATGAAGAGAGTAAAGAAATTAGTGGTTGCCAAGAGTTCAGAGGGAGAAAAGGATAAATAGGTGATGCACATGGGATTAGAGCAGTAAAATTATTCTGTGATACTGTAATACTAGATATATGTCTTTATACAACTGTGAAAAACCACAGAAGGTACCATACCATGAGTGAATCCTAATGCAAATTATGGATTTTGGATGATGATGTTTCAACGTTCGTTCATGAATTGTAACAAAGGTACTACTCTTGTACAAGATGTTAATGATGGAGAAGGCTACATATTTGGGGGTGCAGGAAGTATATGGGAACTCTCGTCATTTTCAATTCAATTTTTCTAGGAACCTAAAACTTCTCTAAAAAATAAAGCCTCTCTCTTTTTTTAAGGTTATTTATTTATTTTGAGAGAGAGAGGGAGAGAGAGAGAGCAAGAGAGGGGCAGAGAGAGAGAATCAAAAAGCCTATCTCTTTATAAAAAAAAAAAAGAATTCCAGGGGGCACCTGGGTAGCTCAGTTGGTTAAGCATCCACCTGTGGCTTGGATCGTAATCTCACAGTTATTGAGTTTGAGCCCAGCATCTGGCTCTCTGCTGTCAGCACAGAGCCCTCTTCAGATCCATTCTCTTAAAAATCAGTATACATTAAAAAAAATGGAAAAGTCAAAAAAAATTTCATAAGATCTCTACCTTGTTAGAACATATAAAATATATTTCATTAACATTTCATAATATTCATATCAAAATGCATGGTACCAACAACTGACATCACATCCAATTATCTCTGATTCTTCGGGGCCTAGCACACTCCCTGGAATACACTTTATACTTAGTAGTTATTATGGCAAATATAAAATCCTACTTGAGACAAACTCTTTAACCTAACATTTTAAATTCCTCTGAAAACAAGTGTGTAAGTAAAAAATATTTATTTGCAATTGACTTATCCTACTTCTAGATTTTAATCATCTTAAATAATCCAATACTTATAACAGGGGTACATGCTGGTTAATAAAATTACAAGAAAGGAGAATGATGGATTCAGTTTCCACAATGACACTTTTTGTTCATTGCCTTATTCATCAATTTATTCCCTGGAAATATGTTGGCCATCCACGTAGACACAGTTCAACTGCCTTATACCTATTATTACATACCTAAAAACTTTACCATTTTCTTGAAAAAGTAAGAGTGGATGCCGTTTTCTCAGAAAGAAACTGAATCTTCGTGAGTACAATTTACTTGTTCAAAGTCATTAATGTCAATGATAAGCTAACCTTTCAAGCACTTCTCTTCATTCTGCTTTGGTATTCTATTTTCTAAGCAAGGCAGCCTCACAGATACAGCTGGCAAAATGGAAATTCACAGTAATTGAGTGATTTACTTCAGACCAGAGCAGAAGACTATGAGATTGTCATGTAAACCTGAGGGGAGTGACATGAGTGATTCTCTGTAGGCCTCAAACATTGTTTAAGTCAGTAATTACAGACTAAATCACTTCCATTAAATTCAGGAGTTTTAGCCCTGCATCAGTCTCTCTGCCATCAGTGTAGAGCACACCTAGATCCTCTGTCTCACATTCTTTCTACCCCTTCCCTGCTCATGCATGCATGTATGTATGTATGTGTGTGTGTGTGTGTGTATCTGTGTGTACTTTCTCTCTCTCAAAACTAAATATTAAAAAATTTTTAAACAAAATTGTATTTTTCCACTGTCAAGTATCTTCTCCATGTAAATGAATATAAGTAGAAAGAAGAATTTGAAAACTAATTCACATAGTCTATAAGTCTTTGCTCAAGAATAAATGGAATTAAGAAACAAAAGGAAATGGAAGATGGATGTTTCCCTCCTCCCATACTTATACTTAATTAAACCCAATAAGTTAGGAAACCTACAGATTGGGAGAAGATATTGGAAAATAACATATCCAATAAAGGGTTAGTATCCAAAATATATAAACAACTTATAAAACTCAACACCCAAAATAACCCAAAATAAAATCATAAGTAACCTGATTTAGAAAGGGGCAGAAGACATCAACGACATTTCTCCAAAGAAGACCTCCACATGCCAAAAGACATATGAAAATACGGTCATCATCACTTACCATTAGGGAAATACAAGTCAAAACTACAATGAAATATCACCTCACACCTGTCAGAATGGCTATAATCATCAACACCTGGAACAACAGGTGATGGCAAGGATATGGAGAAAGGGGAACCCTCTTACACTGTTAGTGGGAATGAAAACTGGTGTAGCCACTGTGGAAAACAGTATGGAGAGTTCCTTTAAATATTAAAAATAGAATTACCCTATGATTCCAAATCCATTAATTGATGAATGGATAAAGATGTGGTATATAGAGATGGCAAGATGGCAGGGTATTAGGGAGTTCCATACTTCCTGCCTGCATCTCTCAAACAAAGAAGGGATGAAGCCAGAAGACACTGAGCCACAGGAGTCTGAGAGGAAAAGAGAGTCCACTAAGAAGACAGCCTCATAGGTGCGTGATTGCGAACTGGGGAAGATAAAATTGGGCGCCTGGACACAGAAGCACAGAGAAGAGGGAGCCTCCTCTGAGGAGAGACAAAGGGAAAAGAGTGGCTAAAACTGCTTGTAGAACTGTCCCTAGAGAAGAGAAAAACCTAGGCCCGGGAGGGAGAGGGATCCTATTATCCCATCTCTAACTGCAGGATGATTGGAGAGAGATACTATCTCTAACTGCGGAAGCTTCTTTGGGCTGGGTGCCCGGGTCCCAGAAATTTCCTCCGATACAGACTGAATGCAAGGGACTCAATCGTCATCAGGAGAAACCGCTCTCCTACTCAATCCCCAGCTAGGTAAAGCCCGGGCCTGGGATTGCGAGATTACATTTCCGGTGATATCATTACTGCACATGCAGTAAGAGCTGGAAACGAGTCTGGGGGCGGGACATAGAACACTGCCCACCTAGGCTACACCCGCAGCACAGTGAGATCGGATCCAAAAGAGTGCAACGCTTGGTTCTAGAAGGGACTAGGGTCTGTTGTTTTTCTCTCCACAACCACCAAGGTGGGACCTCAGGGAGCATCCAGCAGTACCCACAGAGGAGATGAGACCCACCTACACCAAACCACGCCCATCTACATTGCCTAGCTGCTTTATTATGTGAGCTGGATAGATGCTGCAGAAACAGACAGCCCCTCATCCAAGACCAGCATTGATGCATTGCCATGATTAACTCTAGATCAATTCTTGCTATTCAGATATATTCTTCCTTATCTCATTCTTATCTCTCCCCTCCACTGTACTGGGTATTCTGGTTGTAGGTTTGCTTAAACAGTCATATCTAATTCATTGTCTTGATACATATTCTCCACCTCTGTAGTTACCTTCCTTTCTCTCTCTCTGAAATAATCAGACTATATAGTTTCTCAGGGTAACATTATCTTTGTGGGTTTTTTTTTCCTTCTCTCTCACCTCCTGCCTATTCTCCTTTTTCGCTGTTTGAATTAAGTCTTTTAGTCTATCTGCCTGGTCAAAGTTCAATTTCTCTTTCTCCCCACCCCTGTCATTTCTCTCTTTGTATATCTTCTTACATCAACAGTGCCTCCACCCTGCTCTTTATTTGTAGCTGGGATCTCTGGTTTTAAGCTTTTAAACTGCCCTTTGTCTTCCCCCCCCTCTTCGGTTTGCTGGTTTGTTTGATTTGTTTCTACTTTTCTGTGCTTTTGTTCCCTGTGTGTTTATCTGTCTGTTTTCCTTTCCAGGGCTACTTCAAGAAACAAGCCAAAGTACGCATGGTGGAAAGTCCCAAATATCACTACAAGCAGGGAAATAAAACAACCAAAGGCACAACAAGAGAGACCAAGGGACACCATTAAAAGAACACTTCCTGAATGGATAGACTCTGGACAGTCAATGAGCCTCCTTTAATGTAGCAATACTCACAGGGGCAGAACACATAACAAGATTTTAAAGCTGACAAGAGACAGAAAGCTAGCCAAAATGACAGAAGGTAAAAACTCTCCTCTAAAGAAATTCCAGGAAGAAGTCACAGCTACAGAATTGCTCAAAACAGATATACGCAATGTAACTGAGCAAGAATTTAGAAAAATTATCATAAAATTAATCACTGGGCTTGAAAAAGGCATGGAAGACATCAGAGAAGCTATTGCTACAAAGACTATGGACCTTAAAAATAGTTGTGATGAATTAAAAAATGCTATAAATGAGGTGCATAATAAAATGGAGGTGGCCACTGCATGGAATGAAGAGGCAGAGAGAAGAATAGGTGAATTAGAAGACACTAAAATAGGAAAAGAGGAAGCCAAGAAAAAGAGAGATAAATTGATCCAGGAACACAAAAGGAGAATTCGAGAACTGAGTGATACAATCAAACAGAACAATATCCATATCATAGGAAATCCTGAAGAGGAAGAAAGAGGGAAAGGGGCTGAATGGGTACGTGAACAAATTATAGCCGAGAACTTCCCCAATTTGGGGAAGGAAACAGCCATTGAAATTCAATAGGCACAGAGAACTCCCCTCAGACTTGACTTGAATGAACCTTTTCCATGACATATCATAGTGAAACTGGCAAAATGTAAG
>JAQQST010001549.1:0-12327 GCA_028646485.1 Cryptoprocta ferox | reverse complement strand
GGGGTGATGGTCTTGGTGGAGGTCACTTGTGGGGAAGAGCACTGGGTGTTATATGGAAACTAACCTGACAATAAACTATAAAGTTAAAAAAAATAAAAAAAATAAAAAAAATAAAAAAACAATAGTCAAAGTATGGAAAGAGCCCAAACGTCCATCAATGGATGAATGGACAAAAAAGATGTGGTGTATATATATATACAATGGAGTATTACTTGGAAATCAAGAAGAATAAAATCTTGCCGTTTGCAGCTATATGAATGGAACTAGAGGGTATCAATGAGCTAAGCGAAAGTAGAGAAAAACAAATATCATATGACTTCACTCATGAGGACTTCAAGATACAAAACAGATGAACATAAGGGAAGGGAAGCAAAATTAATATAAAACAGGGAGGGGGACAAAATATAAGAGACTCTAAATATAGAGAACAGAGGGTTGCTGGAGGGGTAGTGTGAGGGGGGATGGGCTAAATGGGTAAGGGTCTTAAGACATCTACTCCTGAAATCACTGTTGCACCATGTGCTAACTCGGATGTAAATTATAAAAAAATAAATTATAGAAAGAAAAAAAAGATGCTAACTAACTTTGATGTAAATTATAAAAAAAAATAAATTTTAGAACAAGAAAAGAAAATCAACAAGGAAAAAAATGGCTTTGAATGATACACTAGACCAGATGGACTTAACAGATATATTTAAAACATTCCATTCTAAAACAGAATACACATTCTTCTCCAGTGCACATGGAACATTCTCCAGAACAGATCACGTATTCGGTCACAAATCAGCCCTCAACAAGTACAAAAAGATCAATATCATACCATGCATATTTTCAGACCACAACACTATACAACTTGAAATCAACCACAAGAAAAAATTTGGAAACACCACAAATACTTGGAGATTAAAGAACATCTGACTAAACCATGAATGAGTTAATCAAGGAATTAAAAGGGAAATTAAAAAGTACATGGAAGCCAATGAAAATGAGAACACGACAGTCCAACACCTTTGGGATGCAGCAAAGGCCATCATAAGAGGGAAGTGTATAGCAATCCAGGCCTTCCTAAAGAAGGAAGAAAGGTCTCAAGTACACAACCATACATCTAAAGGAACTGGAAAAAGAACAGCAAATAAAAGGCCAAAAATAGCAGAAGAAGGGAAATAATAAATATCAGAACAGAATCAATGACCTCAAAATTTAAAAAAAAGTAGAAGAGATCAACAAAACCAGAGATGGTTCTTTGAAAGAATTAACAAAATTGATAAACCCCTAGCCAGATTTATCAAAAAGAAAAAGGAAAGGACCCAAGTAAATAAAATCGTAAATGAAAGAGGAGAGATCCAACCAACACTGAAGGAATACAATAATAAGAGAGTATTATAAGCCAACACATTAGGCAATCTGGAAGAAATGGACAAGTTCCTAGAAAGATATAAACTCCCAAACTTTAACAGGAAGACATAGAAAATTTGAACAGACCCATAACCGTTAAAGAAATTGAATCATACTCAAAAATCTCCCAACAAACAAGAGCCCAGAGCCAGACAGGTTTTCGGGGGAATTCTACCAAACATTTAAAGAAGAGTTAATCCCTGTTCTTTTGAAATTGTTCCAAAAAAAAAAAAAAAATCAAGTGGCAAGAAACCTTCTAAACTCATTCTACAAGGCCAGCCATTACCTTGATTCCAAAACCAGAAAGAGACCCCATTAGAAAGGAGAACCACAGCCCAATTTCCCTGATGAACATGGATGCAAAAATTCTCAACAAGATGCCAGCAAACGAAATCCAACATTACATTAAAAGAATTATTCACAATAATCAACTAGGATTTATTTCTGGGATACAGGGCTGGTTGAATATCTATAAATCAATCAATGTGATACATCACATTAATAAAAGAAATAAAAAGAACTACATGATCCTCTAAACAGATGGAGAAAAACGATTTGACAAAATACAGCATCCTTTCTTGATAAAAACCCTCAAAAAGCAGGGACATACCTCACCATCACAAAGACCATATACGGAAGACCCACAGCTAATATCCTCAATGGGGAAAAACTAAGAGCTTTCCCCCTAAGGTCAAGAACACGACAGAGATGTCCACTCTTACCACTGTTGTTCAAGACAGTGTCGAAGTCCTAGCCTCAAGAATCAGACAACAAAAAGAAATAAAAGGCATTCAAATCCACAGGGAAGAAGTCAAACTTTCACTATTCACAGGCGACATGATTCTACATGGAAAACCCAAAAGACTCCACCAAAAAAAAAAAAAAAAAAAAAACCAAACCCTGCTACAACCGATACATGAATTCAGCGAAGTCACAGGACATAAAATCAATGTACAGAATCTGTGGAATTTCTATACACCAATAATGAAGCAGCAGGAAGAGAAATCAAGGAATTGATCCCATTTACAACTGCACTGAAAACTATAAAATACCTAGGAATAAACTTAACCGAAGAGGTAAAAGATCTATATGCTGAAAACTATAGAAAGCTTATGAAAGAAATTGAAGAAGACACAAGAAATGGAAAAACATTCCATGCTCATGGATTGGAAGAATATTGTTAAAATGTCAATACTACCCAAAGCAATCTATGTATTCAATGCAATCCCTATCAAAATAATACCAGCTTTCTTCACAGAGCTAGAACAAACAATTCTAAAATTTGTATGGAACCAGAAAAGACCCGGAATAACCAAAGTAAGCTTAAAAAAAGAAAACCAAAGCTGGAGGCATCACAATTCTGGACTTCAAGCTGTATTACAAACGTGTAATCATCATGACAGTATGATATTGGCACAAAAACAGACACACAGATCAATGGATCAGAATAGAGAACCCAGAAATGGACCCACAAATGTATGGCAAACTAATCTTGGCCAAAGCAGGAAAGAGTATCCAATGGAAAAAAGACAGTCCCTTCAGCATATGGTGTTGGGAAAACTGGACAGTGACATGCAGAAGAATGAACCTGGACCACTGTCTTATACACCATATACAAAAATAAACTCAAAATGGATGAAAGACCTAAATGTAAGATAGAAAATCATCAAAATCCTAGAGGAAAAAACAGGCAACATTTTTGACCTCGACCACAGCAACTTCTTACTAGACCTGTCTCTGGAGACAAGGGAAACAAAAGCAAAAATCAACTATTATATACTTCATCAAGATAAAAAGCTTATGCACAGTGAAGGAAACAATGAACAAAACTAAAAGGCAACCGATAGAATGGGAGAAGGTATCTGCAAATGACATACGGGATAAAGGGTTAGTATCCAAAATCTATAAAGAACTTATCAAACTCATTACCCAAAAAACAAATAATCCAGTGAAGAAATGGGGAGATGACATGAACTTTTCCAAAGAGGACATCCAGATGGCTAACAGACACATGAAAAAACGCTCAACACCACTCATCATCAGGGAAATACAAATCAAAACCACAATGAGATGCCACCTCACACTAGTCAGAGTGGCTAATATTAACAACCCAGGAAACAACAGATGTAGAATTACTCTACAACCCAGCAATTGCACTACTAGATATTTATCTGAAGGATACAAAAATGCTGATTCGAAGGGGCACATGCACCCCAATGTTTATAGCAGCACTTTCAACAATGGCCAAATTATGGAAAGAGCCCAAATGTCCACTGACTAATGAGTGGGTAAAGAAGATGTGGTATATATGTACAATGGAATATTACTCAGCGATAAAAAAAAAAAAAAAAAAAAAAGAAATCTTGCCATTTGCAACAACGTGGACAGAACTAAAGTGTATTATGTTAACCAAAAGGAGTCAGAGAAAGATAAATATCGTGTGATTTTTTACTCATATGTGGAATTTAAGAAACAAAAGAGATGAACACAGGGGAAGGGAAGAAAAAATAAGAGACAAACCATAAGAGACTCTTAAAGTACAGAGAACAAACTGAGGGTTACTGGAGGGGTACTGGATGAGGGGATGGCGTAAAGGGGGAATGAGGATTAAGGAGGGCACTTGTTGGGATAAGCACTGGGTGTTATATGTCAGTGATGAATCACTAAATTTTACTCCTGAAATCATTATTACACTATACATTAACTAATTTGGATTTAAGTAAAATTCAAAAATGTTTTAAGTATTTTAAAAATAAATAAAAAATAAAAGCAAATTAGACACAGAAGGTGGGATTAGGTCAATAGAAGATCTCCCAACTGAAAAAAAGAGAAAAAAGAATTAAAGATACATACATATGGGACATAATGAAAGGTAACTTAAATGAATACATTTCAGTGCTTAGGAGTCTGCAGAATCACGGAGAATTAGTTACTTAGTACCAGGAAATTGTTTCCACTTTAAATGATAAGATTAAACATTCAATCATCCTAACAACTACTTAGCTATTATGTACACAGCAATATGCTGGGCACTGAATTACACAGATATTTAATGAAACACAGTCCCTGCCTGCAAGTCCCATAGTCACAGATGAGTAATGATTAAGCCATTCTTAAGAACAAGGAGTTCACTGGAATTTAGGCAAAATACTTGGAGTGGAGGTAAGAAGCTCACTTGGGGTAGTGGAAGTAACCAAATGCATGATGGAGAGGTAGGACGAACAAAAAATGTATGGGAAGTTACACAATTTCATATCTGGAGTATATGATTTAATAATGACAGTAAGGTAAAATGAGTGGGCATAGTTTCACCCAAACTAGATCATTTGCCATGTGAAAAAAAGACATGTTTTGAAAAGTGACAAATATCACAATATCTGTATGATGCTCTGGAAGGTGTACATTGTTTCACAAAGTGTATTATGCCTTCCAAGTGCCCTGCCACCTAAACAAGTCTGAAAAATATTCACTAAGATGGTCTAAACATAACATGACATTCAAGAGCCTTCATAATCTGATCCAAACATTCTTTTCCGGTCTCATGTACCCGAGTTCTCTAAGATACAGACACACCAATCAGTGTTTTAAATATACCCTAACTCTGATACCTCTATGACTTGCACAAGGCATTTTTTCTGCCTGCATTCTCCCCTCCAATTCAGTCTAGAGAAACTTCAATCATCAAAGGTTTATTTAGTTCAACAAGCAATTTTCCCTAATACCTTTCCAAATGTCTTGTTCCAGGAATACTAATTCCCTCTAGAGTGTTCCCAGAGTATTTATTCATGCATGAAATATTGAGTAGGCTGTGTGCAAAGCACAGTTTTAGGCACTTGGAATGCATCAGTAAACAAAAGAAAAACAAAACCTGTTTTCTTGAAGCATTTTGTTGAAATTCGGAAATGCGGCCAGTATGCCAAAGTGAAAAGAGCACATGTACATTGAAAAAACGCCCTGAGTGACTCTATTATACCCTCCTCCAAAGATCCAATCCAGGTTGAGAATTACAGCACTAGAAAGCATTACAACAAAACTGTAATGAAAGCCAAAATCTAAAATATAACAAGAGTAATACAAAAGACATATTGTTATATTTTCATATGTAAATTCTTACTTGTCTTTTCCTCTAATTGATTAACTTTATCTCTGGATTCCTCCAGCAGAAATACTAAATCTTTCATTTCATTTTCTTTCTCAGTATTTTGGACCAATAGTAGTGATACCTACAATGAAATATTTAAATAATACAATATAAATATGAAAAATTAAATATGACATCTTAGCATTTACCATTACCTATGATTATTTTATGTACTTGTTTATATGCTTTTCAATTGGTTCTGCCTGGCACGTAGTACATATTTGCACAATAAACATTTACTAAGTGAATGAACAAACCAATATGATCTACCCAATATTATAATAAGCATTTTAAGTTAGTACTATACATAAATAATGAAATAGATATATAATAGATAATAGATATGTAGATAAATAGATATATAATGAAATCTATTGGTTCAATTTATTCCATAAATAGTATGGAAAACCTACTTCATTCCACAAACCATAATAAGCACTGAGTATATAGAGGTGAGGAAATTCACCTTCAAGAAACTCAGAGCCTACACCAGGAGACAACTATACTTGAATATTATTAATAACAGGATGAATATGTTATATGAATCAGCAAAAAAAAAAAAAAAAACCACCTAAATCAGCCTTAGAAGATGTAAACAAAAATTAATCCTTCTCAGAGTACTGAATTGAATTGAGTCTTGATAGACAAATAGAAATTAGACAAACACAGAAAAATGAACATTCTAACTCATACAATTGTGAATACAAATGAGATCATGATCAAGAGATCATGCTTCATTTAATGAGCCGAAAATATTCGGGCTAGAACAGAGTGTCCACATGAAGAAAAAGGTAAAAGATAAACTTATAAAGACAAGCTAAAGACTTGCAGATTCAAGATGGCAGAAAGACCTCTCGGTCCTATATTCATCTCCAAATCACCCATGCAATAATCAGGAGAACAAAGATTCCATCTCCCATGAAACTAGGAGACTTCTATGACCCAAACCAAAATACGTAAAGAAGGAAAGCAGTTAGAAGGAATAGAAAATGATTTAGCATAGAAAAGCAAGGTCAAACCTAAGAACCTACACAGGGAAAATACCACTGAGAAGCAAAATAATTCAGTCCCAAAGGACGCCAGAATGTTTCAAGAATTAGAGGCAACAGACACTGTGGAAGGTAGACATGAAAAAGGAGACTAGGTATAAGCAGAGTATTTGGAAGTCCATAAAAAGAGTATTAAAAACTCCCCAGGTCCACTTAATCCTTTTTCAGACTCTACTTCTTGATAGCCAATCCAGTCAGAGAACTAACCTCACTAAAGATACAGACATAGTCACACTGAAAAAGAGAATCTCTAAACCTAGGTTTTCCAATCACAGGGAGGGCTGAGGATGAAGGATATAACTGAAAGATCGGTCAGCCTATGGAACAGTAAAACTCAGCCTGTCCTTCCTAGTCTGCCAGCCTCGGTCCAAAATGCCATCAGCCAAGTTTGTATCCCCAAGCAGGAATTTGGAGAATTAAAAAAAAAGTATAAATAATGACATTTACGAGTCCGTAGCAAAACACTAGTTGGCCACACCACCATTTCCCAGAGAACCCCAACAATCTATAAGCTCTGCCTATGCACCCAGAACTCAAACAAGCTTTTTAGCACTTCCTTTTATTTTTGTGTTCCTTATAATACTCACAATTTTAACTTTTAAAAAGGCCTTCTTTCAGAAATCTGGTTTAAAAGTTCAGCTAAAATATGGAAAATTATTAACTCTTTCAAAAGATCTAAGCCTAACACATAAATTTAACCAGAACTTAAAAATATAAGTATCTTCTCTGTACTTTGAATTAACTTTCGTTACTATTGTTTCAGTAGATATCCTTGTTATCTATCATTACAAAATATCTTGTAACAAATCAAAGAAGAAAAACTGAAAAAATAAGGGGAAATAGAAAAGGATTCCTTTCTATGAACCATTTTTCACTGGCAAGCATACAACTTGAAACTGATAAAGTTGGCATAATAACAACCTGAAATTGACATTCTTGTGAATGTCAAAGAACAGAGACATTATTTTCATATTTTCCACTATGTGACATTAATAGAAAGAAGCAAAAGAGTATGTTAGTTCCCCCTTCCTGGTGTCATTAATACTAAATACATTTCAAAATAAACTGCAAAATAGGAGTCAACGATCATCATCTCTACATTTGATAAGATTTTTATATAAATAAAAGGTCTCAAAATATTTTTGCATCAATGTCCTATTACCCACTAATATTTATATTGTAGAAAATTCTTGATTTTTATTTTAAAGGGCTGACATTCAGGGCATGCATGTTTGAATCAATGGAAATTAATTCTGATAGGTAAATGGCTAAATATTTGGAAATGTAGAATATCAAAAATCTCTCACAGAAATTTATCATGCATTCAGCAACACAGATTCCTTTTGAAATTTTAAGTATTTTGTGAATTAGCAAATACAAAGAATATAAAGAGTTGATTTTTTTTTTTTTAAATACCTGCTTTTCCTTGTCATTTACTTCCTTCTTATACTCCTCTTCAAGGTGCTGGATTTTTTCATAATCTTCCTTTACTTTAAAAATAAAGCAGATATACTTTAATATCTTAACATAATCATATAACAATAAAATTTAAAGTTTCTGACACTTTATTTCATGTCTTTATCTAGATACTAAACCTCAAAGTTCTATCAAGCTAAAACTGTTTTCTTGTTTAGTAAAATATTAAATTTAAATAATATCAAAATATAACAAGGAAACTCTATAATTTTTTTAACAGCACATATGTAAAAGTTTATCCTTTCTAATACAGTAACCTGAAATAACAGATTTTAAATATACACAGAATTGACCCTTGAACAACATTAGGGGCACTGACCCCTACACAGTTGAAAATCCATGTAGGACTTTTGACTCTCCCAAAATTGAACTACTAATAGCCAACTGTTGACCACAAGCCTTAGCCATGTTTTGTATGTCATATGCATTATATACTGTATTCTTTCAATAAGCTGAAGAAAATTTTAAGAAAATCATAAGAAAATATATTTACAGTACTATGCTGTTATTTATTGAAAAAAATCCATACAAAGTGGCCCTGCACAGTTCAAATTTGTGTCGTTCGAGGGTCAACTTGTTATTTTAACATGAAACTTTACCAAGAAATGTAAAAATAAGACCAAATCACATTTCTAAAAAAATTAAGTACAACCCATAGTAAGTTTGAGGTCAGGGAAAATGTAGCTTTGAAGCCAAAAGAATATTTTTAACATGTAACAATTCCCTGCCACATTCGACAAGATTTTGAGGGGCTTACAAAACTATGAGCACAAAATTTAAAAGACTTGAGGCATCAAGCTGAAGCTAGGAAAACATTAAGGGAATCTAATAAAAATATAAACATCAGTAGAGTAATATAAAAATTAAATTGGATCCATACATTTAAAATGCATTTCCAATCTGGAATTCTCAGCTTGTCCACGAAGTTCCTCAAAAGCTATTATCATTTTCTGAAATATAAAACTTTTTAAGTTTCATACTTATATTTTAAGAATCATACTTATATTTTTAAATAGGTTCTTCAAATTATGAAAACATCCTTGTATTTTAAATAGGTTCTTCAAATTATGAAAATAGTAAGTTTGTTTCATGACCGTTAGATATAAAACCACTCAACTTTCAACAGCAAAATTCCCATAACTTGTAATAACTAAACAATTTACTAAGAATGTATTAAGAGTGCCTACTATATCAGCTTCCCAGATGCTTAAATGCACTAGAGACATGTTACATACTACCAAACAGCAGCAAAATGACTTTTGGTATTCTAGTCATTTACTTAATACCCATATCAAAATCCATAATTTTATACATTCTTTTGCTTACTTCATTTCTGTCTTCCCCGCCAACTAAAGTGTAACCTCTCTGAGGTCTCCCCCCATTAGAGTCCAAATTATACTTACGTCACCTAGCAGCATAAGTTCATTCAGCATTCAACAAATCCTGATTTGCAAAATTGTATGAACTCATTTATTTGTTCAATAAATAGTTAACCGAGTATATATTATGTGCCAACCACTGTTTTAGGCACTTAGGATATCGGACAAAGTTCCAGTAGGGAACTTATATTCCAGTGTAATAGAGAATCGTTACATACACATCTATCTCAAATAAATGTCATGTGGCTTTAAGTGCTCTTCAGCAAAGTTAAGCGAGGTGAGAAGATAGAGAATAGTTGAATGGAAAGGTATTTTAGATAAAGTAGTAAGGGGGATAATAAAAAAGGAGAATGAAGCTTAAGAATTTTCATAAAATCTTGGACACAAAAGTTCTAGACAGAACAAAGTCAAAGAACCGAGATCATAAAGAGCTTAGCAAGTTTGAGAAACATAAAAAAGGATGACTATAGCTGAAAAAGCAAAGTGGGAAACAAGAGGGATAAGAAAGGTAAGCAGGAACCAGACACATTAGTAAAATTTTGTATTTTTTTCAAACTCATGGTTATATAACATAATGTGGTAGTCTCTGACAGAGTCAATAAATATTTGAGAAGTTAAATGGTGTCACTAACATGTATAGTCAAAACCCACTGAATAACAGAACATTAACGCTCCTAGTACAGAACCTTAAGAATGTTATTGGATATAATCCTATGTCAACAAATTAATAACCCTTTTATCAAGAAGAGTTCTACATATCTTGGTAGCTATCACTCCATTTTGCTTAGAAATGCCTCTGTTTAACAGCGCCTGTGCGGCTCAGTCAGTTGAGCGTCTGACTTCAGCTCAGGTCATGGTCTCATGGCTCATGGGTTTGAGTCCTACATCGGGCTCTGTGCTGACAGTTCGGAGCCTAGAACCTGCTTCAGGTTTTGTGTCTCCCTCCCTCTCTCTCTCTCTCTGCTCCTCCCCTGCTTGTGTGTGCTCTCCCTCACTCTCTCTTGCGCGCGCCCTCTCTCTCTCTCTCTCTCTCTCTCTCTCTCAAAAGTAAACATTTTTTTAAAATGCCTCTGTTTAAAACATTTAACTTTTCACTATGACTTACCTCAATGTTATTATTTAGATCCACATATACTTGCCTAGTTTCTTCCCGTTCGTATTCATCTATTAATATAAAATATCTCACAATTAAACTTTAAAAGGATTATAATGCTAAGACAATACTCAAAATGCCTCAAGAAAGCATTATTTAAAGTCCTGTTAGGGAGATGTATTAGTATGTCCTGAATCTCTGAACATAGTGTCAACAACAGAGAATTGCTGGGTTACTATGCTGTAAATCTGAAACTACCATGAAGTACAGTTGTAGGTCAACTACACTTCAATAACACTTTTTAAATAAGCTACTTCATAGGAGTTTCACAGCAAGGCATAGTAAGGCATGATTGTATTTCAAACTCAAAGGTTCTAATTTTCTTTTACAAAATTATTATCCATGAATTTATTCAAACTTTGTAAAATATACTTACAGTTTTAGCCTTTACAACAAGTAGGGACTTAACAGTTATTCTATTCAGTACTTTTTCCTTTGTATATTTATGATTCAGAGAGTACACATGAAAACCAAAGCCCACAATCTCTTGCTCTACCTCTGAAGAGGCAGAAGGGAAGATAAACTTGTTCTTCACAGAATAGGAGTGGCCCCAGGGAGAAATCCCCTATAAATCCTCTACAACCTTTTTATTTTTCTGGGTTTTTTACCCCAGCAATGATTCCATCTAGCTATCCTGTGGGGAATGAGGGTAGAAGGCAGTACCTTAATTACAAAGCAGTAATAGACAATGTGGCTATTCCTTTATCATCCCCCCAAATGAGGCCAGCATTACATAAAGCATGTTAAATTGAAAGAGGGGATTAGTCCTAAATTTTCAATAACGAGCTGCAAGAGAATAGCAGCTATGACAGACTCAATTGTCAATGAGAACCCAAATAACCAAAAAGAGGGCACATGAACTATCTTTAAAAGAATACAGGTGTCCTAACCCCCTAAAAAATAATGGAGAAAGCTCTAGACTTAACAGCATATGAAATAGGAACTGAACCAATTTTATCTGAATATTAAAGGGTTGGAAAATTTAAGGAAATAGAGGCAAAATATATCAGCATTTGAACAGAAAGATAGTTCATACTTCTCACCCCATCTATTCTGTTTCATATTCACTATTTACACACTTAGCAACACATCTTCTCTATTCCTCAGAAACAATTTGTGCCACAGAACTGCATTCTACTGCCAACACCTCCAATTTTCCATCACCAATACCATTAGTACATCCAAGACACCCTCCAGCCATTCTTCCAATAGAAAAGTACTGGAAATTGAATAAAATTACAGAAAAGAAAATAAATGGGTATAGATGTACTTTACAGAAAAGAAAATAAACGGGTATAGATGTACTTTACAGTGGTCAGAATCAAGGTCCTATAGGTAGCACAAAAAAGTGACTCTGGTAGCTGATGAGTGTTCCAATGTGCTAATGTTGTATTGCAAAAATATAACCCTACATTTTGGGCGTTTTCTTCTTGCTATTTACCTATCCATTAATCCATCTATCTATCTCCCCAACCCCCCTTCATTCCCTTCTCTCTACTACCTTCCCTACCCCTCCTCTTCTATCCCTCCCCCAACACACACACACACACACACACACACACACACACACACACACACACACACACACTTTACCCCAGTTTGGGCAACTAGATCTTTCAGCATTCACTGCTTAAGAGATGATTCAGGGGTGCTTGGGTGGCTCAGTTGGTTAAGCTGACTTCACCCTGACTTCGGCTCAGGTCATGATCTCAAGGTTCATGAAATCAAGCCCTG
>JAQQST010001548.1:0-12327 GCA_028646485.1 Cryptoprocta ferox | reverse complement strand
TGGGGTACATGTGCCCCTATGCATCAGCACTTCTGTATCCCTTGGGTAAATCCTCAGCAGTGCTATTGCTGGGTCATAGGGGAGTTTTATTGATAGTTTTTTGAGGAACCTCCACACTGTTTTCCAGAGCGGCTGTACCAGTTTACATTCCCACCAACAGTGTAGTAGGGTACCTGTTTCTCCACATCCTTACCAGCATCTATAGTCTCTTGAGTTGTTCATTTTAGCCACTCTGACTGGCGTGAGGTGGTATCTCAGTGTGGTTTTGATTTGTATTTCCCTGATGATGAGTGACACTGAGCATCGTTTCATGTGTCTCGTGGCCATCTGGATGTCCTCTATGGAGAAGTGTCTATTCATGTCTTCTGCCCATTTCCTCACTGGATTATTCATCTTTCGGTGTGGAGATTGGTGAGTTCCTTGTAGATTTTGGATACTAGCCCTTTATCCGATATGTCACTTGCAACTATCTTTTCCCATTCCGTCGGTTGCCTATTAGTTTTCTTGATTGTTTCCTTTGCAGTGCAGAAGCCTTTTATCTTGATGAGGTCCCAATAGTTCATTTTTGCTCTTGAATCCCTTGCCTTTGGGGATGGGACGAGTAGGAAATTGCTATGGTGGAGGTCAAGGAGGCTGTTTCCTGCTTTCTCCCCTAGGGTTTTGATGGTTTCCTGTCTCACATTCAGGTCCTTCATCCATTTTGAGTTTATTTTTGTGTATGGCGTAAGAAAGTGGTCTAGTTTCATTCTTTTGCGAGTTGCTGTCCAGTTCTCCCAATGCCACCTGTTATAGAGGCTGTCTTTTTTCCTTTGGCTACTCTTTCCTGCTTTGTCAAAGATTAATTGGCCATACATGTGTGGGTCCAATACTGGGTTCTCTATCCTATTACATTGGCCTATGTGTCTGTTTTTGTGCCAATACCAGACTGTCTTGATGATTACAGCTTTGTATTAGAGACTAAAGTCTGGGATTATGATGCCTCCCCTTTTGGTGTTCTTCTTCAATAAAACTTTGACTATTTGGGGTCTTTTGTGGTTCCATACGAATTTTAGGATAGTTTGCTCTAGCGTTGAGAAGAATACTGGTGCAATTTTGATTGGGAATGCATTGAATGTGTAGATTGCTTTGGGTAATAATGACATTTTAACAATGTTTATTCTTCCAATCCATGAGCATGGAATGTTTTTCCATTTCTTTGTGTCTTCTTCAATTTCTGTCATAAGTTTTCTATAGTTTCCATCATATAGGTCTTTTACATCTTTGGTTACATTTATTCCTAGGTATTTTATGGTTTTTTGTGCAATTGTGAATGGGATCAGTTTCTTGATTTCTTTTTTCTGTTGATTCATTATTGGTGTATAAATATGCAACCGATTTCTGTATGTTGATTTTTGTACCTTGAGACTTTGCTGACTTCATTGATCAGTTCTAGTAGGCTTCTTTTGGACTCTGTCAGGTTTTCCATGTAGAGTATCATGTCATCCGCAAAAAGTGAAAGTTTGACTTCATATTTGCCAATTCTGATGCCTTTTATTTCCTTTTGTTGTCTGATTGCTGATGCTAGGACTTCCAGCACTCTGTTAAACAACAGTGGTGAGAGTGCACATCCTTGTCGTGTTCCTGATCTCAGGGGGAAAGCTCTCAGTTTTTCTCCATTGAGGATGATATTAGCTGTGGGGTTTTCATAAATGCCTTTTATGAGGTTTAAGTAACTTCCTTCTATCTCGACTTTCTCGAGGGTTTTTATTAAAAAAGTATGATTTATTTTGTCAAATGCTTTTTCTGCATCTATCAACAGGATCATATGGTTTTTATCTTTTCTTTTGTTAACATGATGTATCACATTGATGAATTTGTGAATATCGAACCAGCCTTGTAACCCAGGAATGAGTCCCAGTTGATCATGGTGGATAATTCTTTTTATATGCTGTTTAGTTCGATTTGCTAGTATCTTGTTGAGGTTTTTTGCATCTGTATTCATTAAGGATATTGGCCTGTAGTTCTCTTTTTTTGTTGGGTATCTCTCTACTATGGGAGTCAAAGTGATGCTGGCTTCGTAGAATGAGTCCAGAAGTTTTCCTTCTATTTCTATTGTTTGGAATAGCTTGAGAAGAATGGGTATGAACTCTGCTTTATATGTCTGGTAGAATTCCCCTAGGAAGCCATCTGGCCCTGGGCTCTTATTCGTTGGGAGATTTTTGATATCTGATTCGATTTCTTCACTGCTTATGGATCTGTTCATATTTTCTATCTCTTCCCCTTTGAATTTTGGTCGTGCATGTGTGTTTAGGAATTTGTCCATTTCTTCTATGTTGTCCAGTTTGTTGGCATATAATTTTTCATAGTAATCCCTGATGATTGCTTGTATTTCTGAGGGATTGGTTGTGATAGATCCATTTTCATTCATTATTTTGTCTATTTTGGTGTTCTCTCTTTTTTTTCTGAGGAGCATGGCTAGAGGTTTACCAATTTCGTTTATTTTTTCAAAAAACCAACTCTTGGTTTCATTGATCTGTTCAACTGTTTTTTTTCGAATTCTGTATTGTTTATTTCTGCCCTTATCTTTATTATTTCTCTTCTTCTCCTGGGTTCAGGATGCTCTTGCTGCTCCCCTTCTAGTTCCTTTAGATGCTCTGTTAAATTTTGAATTTGAGCTTTTTCTAGTTTCTTAAAATAGTCCTGGATCGCAGTATACTTTTATCTTAGACCAACCTTTGCTGTGTCCCAGAGAGGTTTGATTGTTGTATTTTACTTTTCATTTGTTTCCATGTATTTTTTAATTTCTTCTCTAACTGGCTGATTGGTCCAATCATACTTTAGTAGGGTGGTTTTTAACCTCTATGTTTTTGGAGGTTTTCCAGACTTTTTTCCTGTGATTGATTCATGTTTCATAGCTTTGTGATCTGAAAGTGTGCATGGTATAATCTCAATTCTTTATATTTATGGAGGGCTGCTTTATGACCCTGTATGTGATCAATCTTGGAGAATGTGCCATGCACACTCGAGAAGAAATTGAATTCCCTAGCTTCAGGATGTAGAGTTCTAAATATATCTATCAATTCCATCTGTTCCAATGTGCTGTTCAGCTCCATTGTTTCTTTACAGATTTTCTGTCTGGTTGATCTATCCATTGCTGTAAGTGAAGCATTAAAATCCCCTGATATTAACACATTCTTACCCATAAGATTGTTTCTGTTTGTGATTAATTATTTTAAGTATTTGGTTGCTCCCGAATTTGGCACATAGATGTTTATAATTGTTAGCTCTTCCTGATGGAGAGACCCTGTCATTATTATATAATGTCCGTCTTCATCTTTTGTAAGTGCCTTTACTTTAACATCCAGTTTGTCCAATGTAAGTATGGCTACTCTGGCTTTCTTTTGACTTCCAGTCACATGATAGATATTTCTCCATCCCCTTAGTTTCAATCTGAAGGTGTCTTCAGTTCTCAAATGAGTCTCTTGTAGACAGCAAATAGGTGGATTTTTTTTAATCCATTCTGCTACCCTGTTTTCTTTGATTGGGGCAGTCAGTCCATATACGTTCAGTGTTATTATTGAAAAATGTAGGTTTGGGTTCATTGTGTTTTCTGTGGAGTTCATGTTTATAGTGGTGTCTCTGATACCTTGTATTCCTTGCAACATTTTCCTCATAGAGTCCCTCTTAGGATTTCTTGTAGGGCTGGTTTGGTGGTGACGAATTCTCTCAATTTTTTTTTATTTGGGAACACCTGTATCTCTCCTTCTATTTTGAATGACACGCTCACAGGATAAAGGATTCTTGGCTGCATATTTTTCCTGTTCATCACATTGAAGATTTCCTGCCATTCCTTTCTGGACTGCCAAGTTTCATTAGATAGGTTTGTAACCACACTGATAGGTTTCCCTTTGTATGTTAGGACCCTTTTGTCCCTAGCTGCTTTCAGAATTCTCTCTTTGTCTTTATATTTTGCCAGTTTCCCTATGATATGTCCTGCCCAAGGTCGATTCAAATTACGTTTGAGGGGAGTTCTCTGTGCTTCTTGGATTTCAATGTCTGTTTCCTTCCCCAAATGGGGGATGTTCTCAGCTATAATTTTATCAAGCAGCCTTTCAAGACCTTTTTCTCTTTCTTCTTCTTCAGGAATTCCTATGATATGGATATTGTTCCGTTTGATTGTATCACTCAGTTCTCGAATTCTCTTTTCGTGTTCCTGTATCAATTTCTCTCTCTTTTTCTCGGCTTCCTGTTTTTCTATAACTGTGTCTTCTAATTCACCTATTCTCCTCTCTGCCTCTTCAATCTGTGCAGTGGCCACCTTCATTTTATTATGCACCTCATTTATAGCCTTTTTTAACTCCTCACAGCTATTTTGAAGGTCCCTAGTCTTTTTATCAATAGCTTCTCTGATGACTTCCATGCTTTTTTCAAACCCAGCCATTAATTTTATGATAATTGTTCTAAATTCTTGCTCCGTTTTGTTGCTTATATCTGTTTTGAGCAGTTCTGTGGCTATGACTTCTTCCTGGAATTTCTTTAGAGGAGAGTTCTTCTGTTTCATCATTTTGGCTAGCTTTCTGTCTCTTGTCCGTTTTAAAAGCGCGTTATGCACTGTGCACCATTAGTATTGCTCTATTAAAGGAGGCTCATTGGCTCTCCAGGGCCTGGCCGTTCTGGAAGTGTTCGTTTTATGGTGTCTGTGAGTTTCTCTTCTTGTGCCTTTGGTTATTTTATTTCCCTACTCGGTGGTATTGGGACACTCCACCATGTGTACTTTGGCTTGTTTCTTGAGTTAGCCCTGAAAAGGAAAACAGAGAGAAAAACACATAGGGAACAAAAGCACGCAAACGCACAGACAAATGAAACAAACAATTAAACCAAAACGGGAAAGAATAAAAAGGAAAGGAAAGGAAAGGAAAGGAAAGGAAAGGAAAGGAAAGAAAAAAAAAAGAAAAAGAGGGGGGGAACAAAATACAAAGGACAGTCTAAAAGAGTAAAACCAGCAGATGGGAGAGATAAGAATGAGATAAGGGAAATTATATCTTATTTGAAAGAATTGATCTAATCACGGCAGTGCATCAATGTGCGTCTTTTCCGGGCTGGGGTTGGGGGGTGGGGTAGGAGAAAAGGAAAGAGAAAAAAGAAAAAAAAAGGCAGCTGTCCAGCGCAGAAGGGCGTGATTTGGTGTAGGTTGGTCTTGCCTCCACTGCAGGTTCTGCTGGATGCACCCCGAAGCCCCGCCTTGGTGGTTTTGGGGAGAAGAATGGCGGCACCCCAAGTCCTTCTTGAAAGAAGCATTGCAAGCCACTCTTTTGGGTCCGATCTTCCTGTGCCGCAGGCAGGCCAAGTTGTTTTTTCCAGGCCCCCCTGCTCGTTTCCCAATCCTAGTCCATGCACTTTAATGCTACCGTCCAAGATATGATGTACTCCTGCAGGTGGGTGGCTTCCTAGCTGGGATTGAGTAGAGGGATTTGGGGAGCACTTTTCTCCTGGCTCCGCCTGGAATTGGCACACCAAGCTCAAGGAAAACGTGCCAGCTAAAGGGGATGGATTTCTCTCACCAGGCCTAGCGGTTATAGATGGGATGCTAGGTTCCCTCTCTGTCCCGGGTCGAGGTTTTTCTTTTCTCTATAGACAGCTCTATTAGCGTTTTCAGACTCTATTTCTCTTCCCTTCGTCTCTCCGTGGCTCTGTGTGCTCTCTGTGACTCTGAGTGCTCTCCGAGTCTCTGTGCTGGGGGGGGGGGCAGCTCCCTCCCCTCTGAGCCTCCAAGCCCCGGCCTGTTTTTATTTCTCCCAAATCCACTCAGGCACCTATGAGGCTGTCTTCTTTGTGGACTCTGCGTGTTTTCCTCCCACTCTTGCCGATCAGAGTATTGTGGCTTCAGTCCTTTTTCCTTTGATAGATGCCGGCAGGCGAAAATTACAGAGCTCCCTACTTCTCCTCCATCTTGCCCCTCCTCGACCATATAGATGTCTTATTTGGAGAAATGTCTGTTCATGCCTTCTGCCCAGCTTTCAGTTGGATTATTTGTTCTTTGGGTGTTGAGTTTTATAAGTTCTTTATATATTTTGGATATTAACATTTTATTGGATATGTCATCTGCAATTCCCTTCTTCCATTCTGTAGTTTGCCTTTTAGTTTGTTTGATTGTTTCTCTTGCTGTTCAGAAGCTTTTGATTTTGATTTAGTTCCAAAAGCTTATTTTTCTTTTGTTTCCCTTTTCTCAGGAGACATATCTAGAAGAAAAAAAAAAGCTGCTATGGCCTATGTCAAAGAAGTTTCTGCCTGTGTTCTTCCCTAGGATTTTTATGGTTTAAGGTCTCATATTTAGGTCTTTAATCCATTTTGTGTTCATTTTTTGTATGGTATAAGAAAGCGGTCCACTTTCATTCTTTTGTATGCTGCTGTCTAGTTTTCCCAACACCCCTTTGTTAAAGAGACTGTTTTTTGTCCCATTGGGTATGCTTTCCTTCTTTGTCCAAATTAATTGACCATTTAGTTGTGGGTTCATTTCTGGGTTTCTATATTGTTCTATTGATCTATGTGTCTATTTTTGTGCCATTACCATACTGTTTTGATGACTACAGCTTTGTAATATAACTTGATGTCTGAAATTGTGATGCCTCCAGATTTACTTTTCTTTTACAAGGTTACTTTGGCTATTTCAGGTCGGTTGTGCTTCCATATAAATTTTAGAATTGTTTACTTTAGCTTAGTGAAAAATGGTGGTGGTATTTTGATAGGGATTCCGTTAAATATGTAGATAGCTTTGGGTAGGAAAGTCATTTTAGCAATATTTGTTCTTCCAATACATGAACATGGAATGTTTTTCCATTTCTTTGTGTCATCTTCAATTACTTTCATCATTTTTTTAGTTTTCAGAGTACAGATCTTTCCCCTCTTTGGTTAGATTTATTCCTAGGTATCTTATTACTGTCAGTGCCATTGTACATGGCATTGTTTTCTTAATTTCTCTTTCTGCTGCGTCAGTATTGGTGTATATAATTGCAACAGATTTTTGTACATTTATTTTGTATCCTGTGAGTTTGCTGAATTTGTTTATCAGTTCTAGCAATTTTTTTTGGTGGAGTCTTCAGAGTTTTCTGTATATAGTGTCATGCCATCTGCAAACGTTTTACATCTTCCTTTATGATGTGGATGCCTTTTATTTATTCTTGTTGTCTGATTGTTGTGGCTAGGACTTTAAATACTATGTTGAAAAGAAGTGGTGACAATGGACATCCTGTATTGTTCCTGACATGAGGGGACAATCTCTCAGTTTTCCCCCATTAAGGATGATGCTTGCTGTGGGTTTTTCATATATGGCCATTATTATGTTAGGTATGTACCCTATAAACCTGCTTTGTTGAGTGTTTTTAAAATGAATGTACATTGTACTTTGTTAAATGCTTTTTCTCCACCTATTGAAATCATCATATGGTTCTTATTCTTTCTTTTTTTGATGCGATGTATCACATTTATTGATATGTATACTGAACCACACTTACAACCCAGGAATGAATTCCACTTGATCGTGGGTAATGATTTTTTTAAATGTAATCTTGAATTCGGTTTGCTAGTATTTTGTTCAGGATTTTTGCATCTATTTTCATCAGGGATATGAACCTGTAGTTCTCTTTTTTAGTGGTATCTTTTTCTGATTTTGGTATAGGGGTAATGCTTGTTTCATAGAATGAATTTGGAAGCTTTCCATCCTTTTCTCTTTTTTGGAGTATTTTGAGAAGAATATGTGTTAACTCTTTTTTATTAGTTTTTTAAATTTACATCCAAGTTAGTTAGCATATAGTGCAACAATGATTTCATGAGTAGATTCCTTAATGCCCCTTACCTATTTAGTCCATCCCCCCTCCCACAACCCCTCCAGTAACCCTCTGTTTGTTCTCCATATTTAAGAGTCTCTTAAGATTTTGTCCCCTCCCTGTTTTTATATTATTTTTGCTTCCCTTTCTTTATGTTCATCTGTTTTGTATCTAAAAGTCTTCATATAAGTGATGTCATATGATATTTGTCTTTCTCTGAATGACTAATTTCGCTTAGCATGATACCCTCTAGTTCCATCTATGTAGTTGCAAATGGCAAGATTTCATTCTTTAATTGCTGAGTAACACTCCATTGTATATATATATATATATATATATATATATATATATATATATATATACAAATATATACCACATTTTCTTCATTTATTCATCGATGGACATATGGGCTCTTTCCATACTTTGGCTACTGTTGATAGTGCTGATATAAACATGGGGGGGGGTGTCCCTGTGAAACAGCACACCTGTATCCCTTAAATAAATACCAACCAGTGCAATTGCACGACCATAGGGTAGTTCTATTTCTAATTTTTTGAAGAATATCCATACTGTTTTCCAGAGTGGCTGCACCAGTTTGCATTCCCACCAGCAGTGCAAAAGAGATCCTCTTTCTCTGCATCCTCGCAAGCATCTGTTGTTGCCTGACTTGTTGATGTTAGCCATTCTGATGGGTGTGAGGTGGCATCTCATTGTGGATTTGATTTGTATTTCCCTGATGATGAATGATATTGAGCATCATTTCATGTGTCTGTTGGCCATTTGGATGACTTCTTTGGAGAAGTGTCTGTTCATATCTTTAGCCTATTTCTTCACTGGATTATTTTTTTTGGGGGGGTGTTGAGTTTGGTAAGTTCTCGATAGATTTTGGATATCAACCCTTTATCTGATATGTCGTTTACAAATATCTTCTCCCATTCTGTCGGTTGCGTTTTAGTCTTGTTGATTGTTTCCTTCGCTGTGCAGAAGTTTTTTTTTTTTTTTTTTTTTTTTTGATGAGGCCCCAATAGTTCATTTTTGCGTTTGTTTCCCTTGCCTCTGGAGGCGTGTTGAGTAAGAAGTTGCTGCAGCCAAGGTCAAACAAGTTCTTGCCTGCTTTCTCCTCGAGGATTTTGATGGCTTCCTGTCTTACATTTAGGTTTTTCATACATTTTGAGTTTATTTTTGTGTATGGTGTAAGAAAGTGATCCAGGTTCATTTTTCTGCCTGTCACTGTCCAGTTTTCCAAGCACCACTTCCTGAAGAAGCTGTCTTTATTCCATTGAATATTCTTTCCTGCTTTGTCAAAAATGAGTTGGCCATACATTTGTGGGTCCAATTCTGGGTTTTCTATTCTGTTTCATTGATCTGACTGTCTGTTCCTATGCTAGTACTATACTGACTTGATGATTACAGCTTTGTAATACAGCTTGAAGTCTGCAATTGTGATGTGTCCTGCTTTGGTTTTCGTTTTCAAGATTGCTTTGTCTATTCAGGGTCTTTTCTGGTTCCATACAAATTTTAGGATTGTTTGTTCTAGCTCTGTGAAGAATGCTGGTGTTATTTTGATAGGTATTGCTTTGAATATGTAGATTGCACTGGGTAATATCGATATATTAACAGTATTTGTTCTTCCAATCCATGAGCGTCGAATATTTTTCCTTTTTTTTTTTTGGTGACTTCTTCAATTTCTTTCATGAGCTTTCTATACTTTTGAGTGTATAGATTTTCCACCGCTTTGGTAAGGTTTATTCCTAGTTATTTTAAGGTTCTTGGTGCAATTGTAAATAGGATCAACTCCTTGGTTTCTCTTTGTGTTGCTTCATTGTTGGTGTATAGGAATGCAACCGATTTCTGTGCATTGATTTTATATCCTGCCACTAGGATGAATTCATGGATCAGTTCTAGCAGCTTTTTGGTGGAATCTTTGGGTTTTCCATACAGAGTATCATGTCATCTCTGAAGAGTGAAAGTTTGACTTCCTCCTTGCCAAATTGGATGCCTTTTATTCCCTTGTGTTGTCTGATTTCCTGGACTAAGATTTCTAATACTATGTTGAATAACAGTGGCAAGAATTAACATCCCTATCATGTTCCTCACCTAACGGGGAAAGCTCTGTTTTTCCCTATGGAAGTTGATACTAGAAGTGGGCCTTTCATAAATGGCTTTTATGAACTTGAGGTTTGATACTTCTATCCCTACATTCTTAAGGTATTTTTATCAAGAAAAGATGCCGAATTTTGTCAAATGCTTTCTCTGCATCTATTGAGAGTATCATGTGGTTCTTGTCCTTTATTTTATTGATGTGATGAATCACATTGATTGTTTTGCAGATATTGAAACAGTCCTGCATCCCAGTTATAAATCCCACTTGGTCGTGGTGAATAATTTTTTTGATGTATTATTGGATCTGGTTGGCTACTATCTTGAGGATTTGTGCATCCATGTTCATCAGGGAGATTCGTCTATAATTCTCTTTTTTAGTGGGTTCTTTGGTTTTGGTATCAAGGTAATGCTGGCTTCATAGAAAGAGTTTGGAATTTTTCCTTCCATTTCTATATTTTGGATCAGGATCAAGAGAATGGGTTTAACTCTTCCTTAAATGTTTTGTAGAATTACCCTGGAAAGGCATCTGGCCTTGGACTCTGGTTTTTTGGGAGATTTTTTATTACTAATTGAATTTCCTTACTGGTTACAGGTCTATTCAAATTTTCTATTTCCTCCTGTTTCACTTTTGGTAGTTTATATGTTTCTAGGAATTTATCCATTTCTTCCAGATTGCCCATTTTATTGGCATATAATTGCTAATAATATTCTCATTTTACTGTTTTTATTTCTGCTGTGTTTGTTGTGATATCTCCTCTTTCATTCTTGATTTTATTTATTTGGGTCTTTTCTTGATTATATTTACTTGGGTCTTTTCCTTTTTCTTTTTGATCAAACTGGCTAGTAGTTTATCAATTTTGTTAATTCTTTCATAGAACCAGCTTCTTGTTTCATTGTTCTGTTCTTGGTGTGTTTGTTGTTGCTGCTGTTATTGTTGTTGTTTCAATAGCATTGATTTCTGCTCTAATCTTTATTATTCCCTGTCTTCTGGTGGTTTGGGGTTTTATTTGCTGATCTTTTTCCAGCTCTTTGTGGTGTAAGGTTAGGTTGTGTATCTGAGATCTTTCTTCCTTCTTTAGAAAGGCCTGGATTGCTATATACTTCTGTCTTATGACCATCTTTGCTGCATCCCAGAGGTTTTGGACTGTGGTATTTTCAATTTCATTGGCTTCTATTTATTTTTAATTTCTAATTTAATTTTAATTTCATTGGCTTAACTTAACGATTCATTCTTTAGTAGGATGTTCTTTAGTCTCCAAGTATTTGTTATCTTTCCAAATTTTCTTCTTGTGGTTGATTTTGAGATTCATAGCATTGTGATCTGAAAATATGCATGGTATGAAGGCGATCTTTTTGTAGTTGGTGAGGGCTGAGTTGTGTCCCAGTATGTGGTCTATTCTGGATAAACTTCCATGTACACTGGAGAAGAATGTATATTCCACTGCTTTAGGATGAAATGTTCTGAATATATCTGTTAAGTCCATCCAGTCCAGTGTGACTTTCAAAGCTATTGTTTCCTTATTGATTTTCTGTTTAGATGATCTGTCCACTGCTTTAAGTGACTTGTTGAACTCCCCTACGATTATGGTATTATTAGCAATGGGTTTCTTTATGTTTCTGATTGATTTATATATTTGGGTTCGACCACATTTGGAGCATAAATGTTTACAATTGTTATGTCTACTTGTTAGATAAACCCCTTAATTATGATATAATTCCCTTTTTCATCTCTTGTTACAGTTTTTATTTTAACGTCTAGATTGTCTGATATAAGTATGGCTACTCTGGCTCTCTTTGGCGACCATTAGCATGGTAGATCATTCTCCATCCCCTTACTTTCAATCTGAAGGTGTCTTTAGGTCTAAAGTGAGTCTCTTGTAAACACCATATAGATGGATCTTTTTTTTTAATTTATACTTTACTGTTAAGTTGGTTTCCATATAACACCCACTGCTCTTCCCCACAAGTGCCCACCACCATGACCATCACCCCCCTTCTCCTTTCCCCCTCCCCCTTCTGCCCTCAGATTGTTTTCAGTGTTAAAGAGTCTCACGTGATTTGTCTCCCTCCCTCTCCCTAACTCTTTTTCCTCCTTCCACTCCCCATGGTCCTCTCTTAGGTTTTTCCTGTTAGACCTATAAGTGAAAATATATGGTATCTGTCCTTCTCCGCCTGACTTATTTCGCTTAGCATGACACCCTCGAGGTCCTTCCACTTTGCTACGAATGGACAGATTTCATTCTTCTCATTGCCATGTAGTATTCCATTGTATAGATAAACCACATCTTCTTGATCCATTCATCAGTTGATGGACATTTAAGCTCTTTCCATGATTTGGCTATTGTTGAAAGTGCCGCTACGAACATTGGGGTACATGTGCCCCTATGCATCAGCACTTCTGTATCCCTTGGGTAAATCCTCA